>JARJDT010022506.1:0-10679 GCA_030264655.1 Leptusa sp. GC000079 | reverse complement strand
AAGACATTGGACATGATAAGGCTGTACCAGGGCCCGAAATATAGTTCTGTCTTGTTATATTAAAACGGAGGGCGTCTTAATTCCCAAAACTCAGACCTAAACCACACATAACGCACGGCCACGTCCGCAACCTTTTAACCCCTTGCTCGTCTCCCTCTCTCTTGGACAATACAAATTGCACAAAATATGGCAAGAAAAAGGGTAAACATGGAAAAAATTCAATTTGTTTTCTTGACTTGTTTGCTCCGTATGGTCTGATGTACTTTCATAAACGACGAAAGTTAACTAGAGAAAATCGAGAGCGTTGCAAAGAAAAATAACCAATAAGGGAGCAAACTTTTTCGATGGAGACTATGCGAAAGAAATGCGTTGTTTGTTCAGCTCTGCAGACCATTATGGTCGGAAAGTTATCGAAGAGTTGAGGGAACTCCGGGGTGCAATAAAAAAGAATCAATTTGGCGAATTGGAAATATTTCCATATATGCATGCGCGAGCACAATCTCTGCATGCATGTTTGGGGAAAACAAAACGATCGAGAGATGTTATCGTAAAAAAATATGATTTACTGGATGCGCCTAGCAAATATTTTCATTTTATACAAAATGGCAACATGACATAACATAGAAGACAAAGAGTAATAATAGTAAAAGGATTTCGATTTTCGATACAGTGCACTTGTTTGAATTGAAAAACTTGCTGCGTTTTTTGCGCAGCGCATCGTCGTTTAATTAAGTTGCTTAATGTCTTCCTCACGACTAGTTTTAATTTAGCATTAATAATCATTTGTTTCGCACCTAGACCCAAGGTATAAAAAAACATGCCAACTGGGATAAAAAAAACTAAGTCATTTGCTTGTTTTTGCGTCGCCAGGGCATCGCTCATCTCAATTAAGTTAAAAGCCGTTTAATTATTGCATAAACACATCGTTACGATAATAATTAAGTTAATATATTTAACTATATTTACCTATACAACAACTGCGGTAGTTTTAATGGCAGAGCGCGTCTGTTCCGTGTCTGTTGCATTTAATATAAAAATGTATGTCGCCATAAAAATGATTTATTGTTCGTCGTTTCGCGCGGTTTTGTTCTGCATATATTTGTCCGTATGCAAAACACTTGCCTATTCATTATACACGCGCGTCAATTTTGCGCATTTCTTTAATGCACCTCAAGTTGCAAGTTTCAAAGACAAAGACTGCATTGACATTTATGATGAACGCTCATTTGCTGACTAATAGCACGAGTTTGCAAGTGAAAAAGCGTTGATAATTTGACTTAAGTCATTTACACTTCACGCACAAGTTCACTCGTGACGCTTTTCAGCCTTGATTTTACGCTTTTCAGCTTTGAATTATGATGAAATTCTGATGAATTAGATTATTAGGTTGCTAAAAAAATAGATAATAACTTGTTGTTCCGTTTTTTTTAGTTGAAAATATGAGGATTTTCTAGATGTCTTTATTATAACATAACCATTTTGAATAAATTTCGGTACGTCTTCTATTATGTCTTTATTTTGTTCAGCGACCATTTTTTCGCTCCCATTGCTATTGTTCTCTTTTATTTCTTAGCAATTCTTTTATTTTTCTTCGTATCTTTTGTGTTTTCTGCTTTTGTCAGAGGAATATTCCTGGCCTGGCAGACAATGTCGGAGCGCATTTGCATTATTTTATCATTTCGTTGCGTGCCTTTTGTGCTTGCGCGTTCTCGCTCCAATTAAATTGTCCCAAACTTCCTTACAATCCTAACGAGTTTCACCCCTTCGAAGCTTCGTATACGATGACGATGATGGGCCAAGCCTAAGGCTTCGAGACCTAAACTGTTTGCCTTATCATACGTATTCCAAATTCTAATAGGAATGAAATGAACGAAATGGGATGGACTCAGATAGTCGGATGTCTATTTTTTAGCAAAGCTTAATGATTTTTTGTTTGTTTCAGGCTTGATATTTCAACTACCCAACGTTTCCAATTAATGCTTCAAGCTGTTCAGCGACGTGGAGCGAGTATTTCATCCTTTCGAGTTGTCTAACATCAGGTGTGTATTTTCTATTATTTTATAACCAATAATTATTACAAGTTTATTAGCTTCCTTTACCCGTGCAAAAAAAAACGTGACTTTGAGCAATTCTCATGGACCAAGTCATATTTATTTGCTACAATCCACGATCCAAGGGTTTCAGGGTGTGAATTGTAGATTAAGACTTGTTTTCGGCATTTTGTAAAAATGTTGCACTTTCGATAAGTGTGAACGTGCCAAAGTTCAATCTATAGCAGTCGGACTGTAGTCGTTCATGTACGCCATGTTCGTTCATGTTGAGAGTTAATCTCCGTTGGCAGCTTATACTGTCACATAATTTCTCCCTCATGCCGGAAGACGTGTTTATTTTGCTTTTGCTGCGAACATAAACTGGCAGTTGGTATTAGCGCAACTACATATTCCCAACATGTAGCAACGCAGCAAAGAATCTCAAAAGAGAGCGCCGTTGCTTTATTTGTGTTTCTGGCCATCGCCGGTCGCAGCCATTAGCCATATTTGACATTTGTCTTATTAGCTTGCTGATGTAAACTTGTTTGAGCAATGAGGAGAATTGCCGTTATCCGCTCTCATCTTGGACTTGGACTTGTTAATTTCGGAATTTGATTTTGTCACTTTGCTAAATGTGAATTTGTTCGCAGACTCTCGAGAGCAATCTCCAACGCTGCTCGTTCCGGTTTTCACCAAGGTTAGTATCGCATAGCGCTTAATACACACAACATCGTATTGGTACAGTTAACGAGTTGCAAGCAGCATCCTCAATTTCCTTTAAGCGACTGCTTCATGTTTTGTATGTATATAGAAAGGTATAAATTTAATGCGCGTCCGTTACCAAAGAGCGGTAAAATCGCTCCACATCTCATCTCGCTGTCGTTGGGGCAAAAGTTTTCAATTTAAGCAATTTCAGCAAGCGTTGAATTTTTATTATTGATAAATATGCGCAAATCCAATTCGAAGGTGAATGCCCAAGTGCAGATTGGTGGCGCACATACCACCCTCACAGCAAGGGCGGAGAGATGCGCGCCATCCTAACACTTATACAACCATGTTGGATTTACCCGGCGCGCTTTCAATCGAATACAACAAACCGCGGCAGTCATAAAATTGGTGCACTTTTTAATTGCGATCCAATTTGTCAAAATTAAACATTCGAATAGCTTCATTCGTCGACAGTAGCCAAACGAGGAGATTTTATCACAGGCTAAAAAGTGACAGTGTTTCAATAAAACATCCCTCGTCGGTCTTTGATGATGTCGTCGTCGCACATTGTCGTATATGTATAGCAAAAAGTGTGTGTAGTGTTGAGGAGTATTCTATCTATACCTGGCGCGAGCTGAAATTTTACGAGCGCACAGTCCTCGTGACCAATTTTAACGGCATAACAAGCGCTATTTCATTGTTGAATTGTTGTAATAGGGGGGACCTCGGGTCCTTTTCTGACTTCTCTAACTTTACCAGTCACCACATATGAACCCAAATCTCCAACTTATACTGGGGTGGGAAATTGACTAATTAAGGGAGCAATTACCGACAGCAATTGTTTCAATAAATTAAGAAATAATTTGACAAACTTGAAATGCACTGAATAATGTAGTAGCATCAGTTATATCTTAATAATGATCTACTGAGACTTTCTTGCCTTAGTACTTTTCAGGTCAAGGGGACCTTTTTGACCTGAGTTTTAGGGTCCACCCTAGTATTTTTATGGCCATGACAAGTCCCAAGTCAATGCTCAATTTATTTAGCCTTTTAATAATTTTTATACGCGTAAATTACTTTCTTAAAAATCTTAAAGAAAACGCGTTTGCCCTATTCCTATCGAATACAAATATCATATACTGTAGGAAGCTCGCGTCCGTAAAAGCGTGTGGAACGTGTGTCTGTGCTCGCACTCGCCGCTGCTGCTTTATGTAGCAGGATTGGGTCTCGTCGATACACATGCAGCGAGCGTATTCCTGCACGCTTGTGTGTGAAAGCATTGGAGCTTTTCGTGTTGGGTTCAACCGTGTCCCCGGTAGATCGCACGCGCGTCGCCGATCCAAGCCGACCGCTTTTAGCGTAGCAGGCCGCGAGGAATCAACCAAAACGAAGGAAGTTCAGTGTGCGCCTGCAACCTGTCCGTCGCTGTCAGTCGGAACGATACAAGTCTACATATGAGATCGCGAACTTGACGCACTCGGAGCGCAAACATACGTGAAGTTTTCCTAGCTCTTTGCAAAAAAAAGTGCTACAAAGTTACTAAATTGAGGAAAATTCAAAACTTAAAATAAGTTTGAAAGGTTTTTCCGTATACCCCCCATGGTTATTTATTCTACTATTGGAAAATAGGCTACTAAAGGGGGTAGTTTAAATTTTGAGCGTAACAAAATAAAAGGGACAGAATAATAAATAAATTCAAAAATTTGTGGGCAATTGTGCGTGCAGTGCGGTTGAAAGATTTTTCAGTTCAGACCATCCGGCAGTAGTTAAAGATAGACAGAGAAATAAAATATATTAGTAGTTGGATGTGCGAGAGTGAAACTGTTCTTGGCCTGGCTTGTGATCATCAAGGTCCACACAATCAGCTGTCTCAATTTTTGGGCAGCTAAAGTGACACTTGTTAAAAACGAAAGAGAAACAGATAACCGAGACGAAGATTGAAAGAGGATAAAATTTGGTTGTTTCACACAAATATACCTTACCTAATAAAAATAAAATATTATAATAGTCGCAAACAAATCAAAAGTTACGACCGCCAATAAATTAATTTACAGTCCATAAAACGGGTGTAATAGCTCTTATACATTGTGTGCCGCGCGGATCACCTTATGATTTATACCCGGGCGCTAATAACGCACTAATCATATATTTATATAGTGAAACATTTAAGTGTAAACGAAAGGGAAATTTGAGACTTGCAACTTGTTAACTAATACCTAAATTTACAACTACTACGGTGCCACCGTAGTTTAACCGGAAGCAATTCCAATAAGAAGTTCTTAAACTTATCGAGGTACTGTTTATTTTTTCATAAACCTGTCTTGGACAACTCCTTAACTGAATTGCGTGGTGTGCGTATTGTAATCCGTTGCGGTCCGGTGTATGCGACAACATCATCCCTGAACGCCTGCCGCACGACTAACACCGGTCTCGTTCGGTCGCGCTCCCCTCCGATGCTGTGATCTTCTTCACTGCGACATCACAATCATCCTCACCATCGGCGACCCCGTGGCGTGCGCGGCGCCCACCCTGTACGACCATGTGCATCCCCCCGGATCCTCCCCAGCCACCGGAGCGGGGACTTCCACCGGGGTGACGTGGTGGTCGATGATGAACGGCGGATTGTACGAGGAGAGCCCCCCACCGGCCCCGCAGAGTGCAGCGACCCCGATCAGCAACAGCGGCATGACGAGCCCGGCGACGGTGCCGCCGCCCACGGCGACCACGTCCGCCACCTCGAGCTCGTCGCCAGCGAGCGTGACCAGCAACAGCGGGTCGGCGGGGCCGCTGCACATACCTGCAAAGCGGCTGACATCTTCCGGCTACGGCGAGTGCGCCGAGCCGAGTGTCATCCGGCATTCGCATCACGGCCAGCCGTGGAACTATTCTCCGTCAGACAACCACCATGCCGGTGCAACCGCCTTCGAACCTTCGGTCGGGCTGAATCATCATCAGTATTCAAACGCGCCGACTTATTACAATCTTGCCGCGGATCCCACTGGGGGCAGGGACAGTCGGAAAGCGGCGCTTTCCTTCTGGTCACCTGCCGCCACCGCCGCGGGCGGGACACCCGAATACAAATATTCGGCGGTCTCGGCGGGACCGAGCGCCGATCCGACTGTCTCCTCGTGCCATCAGGGCTTCTCGTCGTCGTCGTGGTGCAATTATTCGCCGTACTCGTCAGCGTCGCGACACCATGTTGATGCCCACCAACCCGTCCCATATCTCACGCCGGCCGATGAGAGGAATCGAGTGGCGGCGGCGGCTGCCATGGTTGCTGAAACGGCTGGTTTTGCACACCATGACGGCGGCTACGGGCTGCGGAACTATGCGCCCGATCCTGTACCTTCAACGCCGTATCCACCACCAGGTAATAAAATATCTCATAAAAATACTACGAATGCCGATGAATGGGAATGCAACTTCCTCGCTAGTACACTAGATGGCAGATGATTTTAGTTTTTGAACTATATTGCCTTACTACACAACACTATACCATCAGCCACGCACTTTTCCAAAGCAACGCAAACCTTGTGTGTTAGTGTGAGATAGACTGATAGCTCTCCCTATACGTGATTAGAACTAGGGGAACCTAAACGAGGCACTATCCGAAATGTAGGTTTAAGAAATTGAGTTGAGGGTGAAGTAGTTCATTGCCAGGGAAACTTCTATAATTCTAACTCAGTTTGCAAATGCGAGAAAAAAACTCGAAAAACAAAACACAGTTCATTCCGTAACATTATGTTGGCCTTGGGACTAGGTTTGATTTAATTGGCTCTCGGAATGTTCAAAGTTGATAAATTTACATATTACATATTCCAATATTTAATATAACAATTCATCAAGCAATTGAATTCAATCAGCTGAGGGGAAATTTAAAAGCCCGGGAAAATATTTCACTCGTGCCGAAAAAACGCACATCAATAACAAGACGAGTGAGTGAACGTTTTAGAGTCAATAAAATTAACCGTTTATATATTTACAAAAGGCATTTTATAGACGCGCAATAATAATTAATAGCTTCATTCACGATTTTCAACGACTTCATTGCCTAGGTCAGTTTTATTACATAGTAAAATAATGTAGTAATGGTATAAAAGTGTCGTTTTGTTATAAAATTAATATTGCGGACGGTGAAGTATGTAAGTACGGTTGTCGGGCGTTTCGGTACGCTAGTCGCCGAGAGTTTTTTTTTGCCAACGATGAATTACATACAACAATTGTGGCCTTATTTTTGTTTTCAGTGCATAGAATGTATAAAACATGCGAGATTATTTTACATCAAAGAGTTATCAGTTTCTCGACCCAAGTACCCAAGATTTGCTTGCTCTTTCTAAGTGCACGGTTAGAAAAGGAGAGAAGTGTGTGGGGTTCGAAGAATAACGACTGCTCATAACATCGTTACGTTTAGGGTGACGTCACCATCACTAACACTACCCACAGCCACACACTTATACCAGTCAGCTGATTTTGACTATTCTTTCGGATTTTCTTCCTGTTTTTTCTTTTGTTTTTGATCTATCTAATCCATTGCAATTTTTGTTATGTTTGTTTTCTATAGGTTCCTTGGGCTCCATGGGTGTGAGCGTACCTTGTGGCACCGCCAATCCTCTGGAATGGACGGGTCAAGTGACGGTACGCAAGAAACGCAAACCCTACTCGAAGTTTCAAACCCTGGAGCTGGAGAAAGAGTTCCTTTTCAACGCGTACGTCTCAAAACAGAAACGCTGGGAGCTGGCACGTAATCTCAACCTGACGGAACGCCAGGTAAAGATATGGTTCCAGAATCGGCGGATGAAAAACAAGAAGAATACACAACGCCAGGCCAGCCAGCAGACGCAGAACAACAACAATTCCAACACGAACAACCAGAACCATCACGGCCACCATCATCCATCGCACCACGTGCATTCGCAACACCATGTCGTCAATCATCACGTCGCCGCCAACGGCACGCTGAAACACCATCAGTGACCCATGGGGTTCTCCGGGGTTGTGTTGGGCCATCACGGTTTGGCCACCTAAATGCGATGACTGTTTTGTTCTACTACATATACTTATTGAACAACCTTGTTTTTGTTTTGTTTCTACATTAATATCTGTGCATGCGCGTGATGTATTTGTGGCGTTCGGATAAAGACTTTAAATGGCAACAATGTTCAACGAGAACCTCGGAGAAATCAACAATGCGTCCAGCGAACATCCGGAAGTTTGTAATATTTATTAAAATTTAACACTAATTAAGTTCTTTGCTGTGCCAAAGATGAGAGTCGAGGAATTTATATACTAGGATCACTTAATGCTAAGTACACAAGGAGGCTGCAAGATGGTCTGCGGTAAAGTTTAACGTTTTAGGGCTTGTGCAACATTACTAATTTTTGTTTGTTCATTAATTTTTAATTTGTATTTTTGTAATTTTTGGACTCAAGATGCAAAGCATCTGAAACTATCTTTACGTGTGCGATGTTTCTCAGGCTCAGGATGAGATGAACGAGTCACATTAAAGAGTAATATTAAATACCCTAAATCTATAAATGATAAAATGAAATTATAACATGGATAATTGATTTAAGACACACTTAATTACATCTACTATTATACTCTGTAAATATTCGACTGTCAATGTCTCTTTGAGTAGGTTACTAATATGCATATAAATAGTCTAAATGAATAAGTCGTTATTATGGTATTTTACTATGTATTCAATGTTGCCGTAGTCTGAATGTGTATAGTAAATTATTGCAATGAAGAAAAATAAGTACGTTAATTGTAAGCTAATTAAATTTAAACGCATTATATCGCATACAAAACTACGTATAAGTACATTCAACAAATCCTCGATTTAAAATATATAATGCAAATTCTTCAGCAAGAATCAATTTTTTCATGGGAAAAAACACAAAATTCTTATATCTTGTAAATATCGGCGCTTCTTGTATACGGTACTTTTTCTTCATAACCATAAGATTATACCTAATCAAAATTTATTTGCGATCCCCTCTGAAAAGTGATTGGACAGTTAACAAAAAAAACTATTAAATATTACGTTGTATGTAATGAGTTTTAGAAATTCCTTGTAACAAACTATTAAATAATCTAAACACCGAAGAGTGAACCTCATCTAGAAACCGAATTTATTCAATGAGTAACACTTAGAAGGTAAGAATCCTTAGGGGAAACAAGTCAACTTCCTTCCTTGTCGACGTCTACATGTTGTTTAAGGTCAACGAAGCAAATGTATAAGATTACTCTAGATATCTACCCATAGATATTGATAAAATTAATTTAAACAAAACTTAAAATAACAATGTTGTACATAATCGAAACATATTATAATACTTTATTTCTTATTCCCTTCTAATCCTTTTGATCCTACTGATTTTCAATTGTTTGTAATTCTCGGGTATAAACGTACTATTGCTATAAGTAAGAAGTTAAGGATGAAATAGACAAATATAAATCCTGGATGATTATTTTCTTTGATATATGATTAATTATAACTGAATATTTATTGATCTCCTAATTAATTATAAACTAATATTGTAATTAATACATGATACTTGAATTGAATATAAAATAAATGAAAATCACAAATAGCAGAAATTATTCACAAGATGCAGATACAAATGAGAGGACGACGTAATTTTTTTGTTATTTTGTTGTTTTGTGTATTGTTGTACATTTTTAAAGTTCGAAATTTATAGATGATAAGACAAGAGAGGAATTATTGCAAGACTACTTATTATTTTTTAAATTATTATTGTACCTAAATATTTTATAATGAGCGTAATTATTTTTTATATAGATGATTGATTGAACTATATTTTAAATTTGATTTTATTACTCTTGTTGTGTTCAAAATGCATTGTTGTGTTTTTGTATGGATATGTAATACACATGAAAATTAATGAAAATTATAAAACATAGACTAAATATGTAGAGTATGACATAGTCAACTGCAAATCAAGAAGTGAAAAAACCTCAAATAGGTTCAATGAAAATGTATGGAAAAACTAACACAAATTACCCTATTTATTAATCCCAAATAACCCCAATAATCTTGTTTGATTTATTGGACGACTTCGCATCGGTCAAAAGGTAAGTACGTCTCAAATAATATTATTTATAATTAACGTATTGCCTTTGGTATGTTTATTATACTTACCAAGCTAAAATTTGGCTTGCGAAATAACAAATAGCAAAAACACATGTTAACGGTTGGGTTATTGCGAGTAACTATTCAACCGGTAGGTGAGCAGACTGTGCAGAGACAAGGCATAAGAGTAGAGCTTGAAATTACTACAACAGCATCGAATACTCTTCGAATCATGCTTGAGTTTGTTTGTAGTGGTTTCTTGGTAAAACGTGTAGCACGCAAGTCCTGACCAAGCAAAATTTGAATGTGAAGAGAGGGAAACACGTGGCGCGAAAGAAGACGAACTTGTCCGGGTTTCAAAGTTAGCTCGCACGCTAGATTCTTGAATATGTGTTTTCATATCATATTCAACGAGCTAGCCTGAGCAAATTCAAGATTCAATAGGTATATGTAAACTATAAACTAAGAGCTAAACTATTGTAGAAAACCATTTGTTTGAAATGAATTTCTGCATTAATTTAAAATTGATTTCTTTAATTACTGATATTGTTTGCTAATATTAACGTGGATAAGTTATAATTGTTATTAAAAAGTAATCAACGAATTTCGGCACGTTTGAAGTTCTTGTTATATTAACTGCTTAGAAGTAGGTATCATTATTTTTTGCTATTTGTTGACATATTCCTAAAAATCATTGAATATTGATGAAATTCCAATAATATAGGCGAGCAAGTCTTGTTTCGCTCGGTTGCCGAACGAACGAACGGGTAAAAAGGATCAGGAAAGCAGAAACGCACCAAGCTAGACGAGGTCGAAACCATGCAACGTCTACTTTTGGAAGTATT
>JARJDT010022491.1:0-13142 GCA_030264655.1 Leptusa sp. GC000079 | reverse complement strand
TTCATCCGATTGGCTCTTCGGACAAATCGGAAAAATTCAAAGTGCGGAAACTTTTCACCGAGGCGAGTTTTATCGAATTTATACTTGTCGATTGGATAGAAAGATTCGCCAACTTTTCATCCGGGCTGTTTTCTTAGTCCGAGTGGTTAATGCCTTGGGCAAATAAAGAACTTACTTGAATCGTTGAATCTTTAAGCTTTAAACCTGGACACTTAAAAGAACTGTTGAAAAAAAGGATACATTCGCAGTGATCCGCATTTCGAGCCGATTGCTAGCAACTTCTGTATTGGATCGTAAGCCATCGCCGTCGGTTGGAAGGGAAATCCATGGCGAAACGTCTGTAACAAAAAAACGTACATTGTTTTAATTACACGGAAAAATCACGTGTATGCAAATCCCGAAATTTAAAAGGCATTACGTTAAAACACGATTAAAGCTTGTATTAAATTTGAAATGTACATTCAGAAATAAGGGTGGATATCAACCAACTCGTACTTGAACAAGTATCACATTTCATTTGAATGGCGGCGTCGTCATCGGCATTCGCGATTACATTATGCAAAGTGCGGAAAACTCCATATACATGTTGTACAGTGGCGTAGTCAGTATATGATTTTAGGGGCTGCAGCCCTCTATTAATTATTCTTTTAACAGAAACGCCTCCTATCAGTTTTACACGTAAACTAATGCGGGAATAGCGACTTTTCTGGTTATGTTTATATTTCTACAAGTTTCAGTTTTATAAATTTTTCAACTTCACTTTTTGACATTGATAAACTCCTGGATACGCCACTGATGTTAAATTAATATGCGGAGTTTACGTTTTGTACCTTTTTGTTCTTCACATAGCTGACATTCACCTCTCTAACAGAGGACTAAGAATTTTTAATTTAATTCAATTTAATTCCATTTGTGCTTTCTCTCTCTTGATGTGCGTCAAAAACATGAAATAATCGCAAAAATGGTGAATTTTTATCATTTACGCTTTGTTAGTTTTCCAGTTTTCCATATGAAACAAAAGAACGTGTAAGCAGAGTGCTCCAGGCACAACTTTTTGCGAGTCAATATTTTGCAAAACTGTTTAAACTTTTTGCCCGCGTGTGTTTGTTCGATTACATACTCATCCCACATGTACATGTTTTACATCTAAAAGTATTTTCTGTAAGCGACACTTTTATTTATTTTTTTCAGCTATATTTGAATACGAAATGAGAAAAAACATCAAAGAGGAAAATGTAACGAAAATGTACCGAAAATGTGGTTTTGTTTGAAATTTCAACGAATCATAAACTTTTCCGTAGCTTGTAGAAATATTGACACTTTTAGTGGAGTTTCTGAAAGTGGTGAGTGGTTGAGACAAACTTCTCAAGTTTCCGATGCTCATCAACAGCACCTTTCGCTTAGTTCTCGTTTCCGTTCCTGCTGCTTCCAGAATTAATTTTAATTAATCAACTTGTTGCACTTATGCCACACAATTGACACCAACTTTTCAAATGAATTTTATTACCTTACTTTTCAAATATGTTAACCACTTTGATTGCAATCTTTAACTAGAAAAATAAAACTTTTACAAAGAAAAGCAAAAAAAGATAAAGGAACGAAACGTATTGATGTGCTTTATATCAATTTTCCGACTTGCCTTAGTCCTTGATGGAAAGCTTAACGGATTAAATAAACACGGAGGCGACGAGCAAATAGCATTTCATCAACGTAACGTCAATGGATCACCGGAGCACGTTTTAAGCAAATTGAAAATTGATTTTGCAACCTTAGCCCCCTTTCATATAAATCTACCCTGATGTTGCAATGTTGCAAATTTGCACTTTGTTGCTTCAGTTAATTATGATGAAAAAGTGGGCGCCGAAAATGTACTGTAATTAAAAGCTTAATTACGCAAATTCCACACTCAGTTTCACTTTTAATCCTGACAATCCTGTAAGAAAATTTAATCAAGCGCCTGAATTTCGCGGAATTCGCAATGCAACATTATATGTATTGTCAACAACACGCTTCACATAACTCGATGGCAAGCCAGTCAACCATCAATAACATTCTGCTACATAATAGCACACAACAGCTAAGAGCTTTATACCAAAGAGCTTTATATTAAAATATAGAGAGGACATTATTGGCATTTGTATGTAGTGTTGCATATTCACTAGCGGTACAAGTTAGGCAATTCATTTAACTTGCCATTAAGAATTGTAGTCTATATAAGAAGAAACCATTGACGAATATTGTAATAATCGCAGCAGATCTCGTTTTGAACTTAATATTGTAATTTGAATATGTGTATTATTCGGAATTTGTGTTAGTATTTAGTTCAATTTAGATTTTCAGGTGATTTTGTTGTCAAAAGAGATGCCGTTTGCCCCAGTTACGAGAGCTGTTGTCCTCTCTATGTATAAATATGAATCTCTTTGCTTTAAACAAATGATAAATAAATAAACAACAGCAAGCATTGCAATAGTTAGCACATATCACGCATGATTGATTTGATTAACAGCAATAGTTATGAGTTGTTGCATTTCGGCTTTGGGCGAATCTAATCGATCGCGTTATCGAATTGAAATGCGCATCAATGATGGATGCATTGTGCCAGGACGATTTAAGGACTAGCTTGCATGGTTGCATGTTACATTAATTAAACAAACCCATTGAGCTTATATTTAATTAACTGATTTGTCCATTTAGCAAAATTTTGAAATTTGAAATTTCGTCCTTTAATGTTTCTAAATAAAATGTTATTTTCACATATGGTAATGTATTTTGGTGAAAATCCTTTTAGTCCTTTTAAAAGTGCAATTTAAATTAATTGTATGTAATGTTTTCGTACTTTGGCAGGTAGCACTTTGTGCAAACGGAAACAGGATAAATGCACTTTTCATAGTGTACAAAAGTTGTGTTGTATTTTAAGTTCAAGGACGAGAAATTTTTTGGCACGAATCCTGCCTGAATTATATTAGCGAAAGCAAGACGACGAATCTGGGTTAGTGGAACAATGCGCCAAACAAACACTCCCCTATTCATACTTAAAGGACCATTGCACATCCTTGAAGTTGAATCAGTGCCCCTTGTAAATTTTCGTTTCGTCCTTAAATTGTTTATTTTATTACTACTTGTAATGAGTCATTGGCGTCGTTTTGTTGTAGTGCTTGTTATGTGTTCCTCTGGCTGTCAGGATGTCGTCGTCCATCATAGCAGAAAGACGCGTGGAGCGAACCGACCGGAAACGCAGACGAGGCAAAAAAACGTTGTTTTCTTTTCTTCCGCTGGACGAGACGTAATGAGATGAGGGACATAGCCGCGTGTGTCTTATGATAGTCCTTGTAAATGCTCTATCAGTACGACACACGCTGAGCTTTGTCCAACAACTAACTTTTCAGAATCACATAATCAAAGTCCAATTGATGTTACAAACTAGCTAAATTATAAGTTTATAAATTCAAAAAACAAATTCATAGAAAAATCATTAAAAGAAACTTTTAAGAAATATAATTTAAGACTTACTTAATAACAATAAGTAGGTATTTATAGTTATCTGTGGTATTTATTTCAAAATATTTCAATACATTTCTTTCTTTGGAATTAATAAATAAATAAAATTTAAGATTAAAGTTCAAGTTAAATATTTGAAAATGTTTATAATTTTGTTAATGTATTGCAATAAATAATAAAAATAAATTAATAAATTTAAAATTAACCATTCTTAATTAAAGTACTAATTATATTAATTCAGATTTAAGGATAATACACAAAATTTCGAGAACTATGATTGAATAACTGATGTCATTTGCAATTTTCTAATAGCAATATGCGTATAATGGTCGAGTTGCTCACTCGTCGGAATTGAGGTGTTTCAGTTATGAAAAGACATGTAACATGTTATTCATGCTCATTCGTTCTAAATTTAGCGCCGTTCGGTTTCGCTTTGCTTTTGTGTGACGCTTTGAATATTTTATCAATAACATCAGTGAGCGCACCCCAAGGCAGCAGTCGCTTATTTAATGCCTTCACATACAGGATGATGCGACGCGACCGCGCCACCAGCTAAGAAATTGCGCCCAACAACAATGTAACACATGGCGCGCACGCAATGCAACCCTGCTGGGATGGGGATGATGTGACGTGCCATGTTGTAATCGTAACATCAGCAATTATTACAGCTACAGCTGACTAGGACTAGCGAAGGATAATGTGCGTTATGCAATGCGAGAATTCAACCCTCAACTTGCACTTGCACCTCAGCATTCAAAGCTGGCATTGCATTGAATAGTGATTACACATGTTATGGGGATAATGCGCGAGCAGCGAACTTCAAAGGATTCGCACAAGGACTCTGTTTAATTACGAACGCGAACTAATCACACGCGTCGCTAGCTAGTCGATGTTTAATTATCAATAATTTTGCGCTCTTGTGTTGCTGTTTGTTATAATTTGTTTAATTTCATATGCGTGCTCTTAAATCGCTGAACCGTGTGTGCGTACAAGACGTTTACGAGTTTATAATTAAAATGTACGCGCAATTAAAACGCATATTTCAAATTGCAAATACAGTGCGATCATAATTGAACAGGATAATATTTTAGGCAACCATATTTACACCATTTCAAAATATGTGTATATTTGGTCGCATTCTTTATGATCGCAATGTGTTCATTTTCATGTTCATGTTATGTTAAAGTAATAGTAAGTTGGCGAGATGAAAGCAAAAGTAAAGACAAATAATGTCATGTTATGGCAGTAAAATGTGAAACAATGGGGGTAGTTTAGTGAGCGGCATCAGGTATAAAAGCCGAAATATGTAAATTGCCAACAGTAAAGAGCTTAAAATTAAATCAGCATAAAATTCATCCCCGATTCCTGCTATATTAATGCTCAATTTATGTGCTTCGCTAATAAATTGATGATGTAAACAACAATTAAATGCTTTTTCGTTGGTTATTAAAAATCTCCATTTTTTTACATTTTAAAATTGAATTTTTTTTATATTTTGACAACAAAAAGCTTTTAGCCATCAATTTCGTCTTCTAAATAATTTGTTTATTTTTTTTATAAATTGCAAAATAAACTGAAATATGTTTTTGAGCAGGGGTGGACCAACTCGTAAACAATTTAAAGTTCAGAAAATGTAATTTATTTATTTATTGAGTTTGCTCAGTGAATTTCAAATTTTTGCCACCTTGATTTTCGTTTTTTTGTTAATTTTTTTCAGCAAAGTCGATGAGGAGTTTGCTTTTTGCTAAACTAATTTTTTGCTAAAAACCGGCACTGATTTTGCACCAATAAAACTAAAAAATGCACACACAGCCAAAGAAACAACGAATCGTGATCATATCAGTGAGTCTACTATTATATCGAATGGTGTTATCGGCGGTATCGATAGGTGTAGTGATGCGAAGAGCAGCGGCAGCGGCGGAATTAGCGGCGGACGGCGGCGGCGGCGGCGGCGGCGGTGGGGCCGGTCTGGCGAGCAGGCGCGCTTCTATTGACCGAAGACTGCCGGCGGTGCCCGTACCATCTCACTCCATCCATACGCTCCAATTGCGAACAATGTCCTTCGATTTTTCGCCACTTTTACCGCATGCAAACGTATCGCAAACTTCTTCCCAATTAATTCATTGATGAATACGTCATACCTTAATCAAATCGAAGCGAAATCAAACTTTGCTCTTTAATAACTAACGAGGTGACTGTTCAACTCGGAAATTATTAATGTGATGCGTCTAGACTTATTAATCCTGACATTTACTAACTGTTTACAATTAAAGATAAATGAACGTCCTGGAAACTTTCACTTGTAAGGATAATTCATGACAAGCAAATACTTCAACTAGGCGTTTCTTAATTGATATTAAAAATTCACTTGAAATAATTAAAACTTACTAAAGGAACATTTGGGTAAAAGCACTTTAGTTTTTCACATTTTTCTTGATGAAAAACTAAGTGAAAATTAAGTTGGACTTTGAAAAATTTAACTTGCTTCAAAAAAACATTTAACTTGAGAAAGTTATAAAAGATGTGTTTAAAAAAATGCACCGTTTATTTCACTACTTTCCGTAGTAATAATTTTCTTGTCTTGATATAAGAAACAAGTTGAAAATTAAAATTCCCACTAAAACGTATTTGCCAAGGGATTAAAAGAAAAAGAAAACTTCTTTATACCTATAGATTTGAACTATTTAAAGTTGTGCAGTTTCATAAAAGTTTGCACAAGCCGCGCTTTTATCCTAGTTCCTTGTCGTACTTTGTTTTTGTCGCGCGTGGCGGGTCCTGACATAGATTAGTATTTTTTGTCGCTTCACCAGGACTATTATCAAACAGCTAGTCAAAGACATGTCTTTGTATAAAACTTTGCCAACGTCACACTTTGTATATGAATTTGTCTGTGCGTGACGTTCTTCTAGATAATGCAAACTGATAAGAAAACGTTTAGAATTATCTACTATGAAGAATATACACGACCAGCAAACTGAATTTCGGGGAAATTGGAGTAAAAACCTGATGAATGTTCAACGAATGCGCAGAACCCACACATTAACGATGACCCAAAACAGGACGAAATTTATTCGCGCTTCCTGTTTTTCTTTTAGCCTCATTTCTCCTTTTTTGTGCGGTGTGTTTCCATTTGTCGACATTGTTCGATTAATTGCAAGAAACAATTATTAAAAGCGTAATAAATGTGATTTAATTAAATGAATTCCTCAAAGAAAACTCGAGAAAAACTAATTAAACTAAGTCTTAGTTGAAAAATTCAAAGAAAATCAAACTGTCACTACAGTTAACACAAAAGTTAATTACTTAATTAAAATTATATTAACTAAGTTTATTTGTGGAACTTTGCGCAATTAATAATTGATAATCGATCAATAAAAACTTTCAATCCAGGATGAAAAATAGTCTGATAAATTTTCTTGCGTTTTTCCTGCTTCTGGCAATTTAAAGGTATTTTGATGAACGCTGATTGATGGATCGTTTTCTTATAAAAATTCATATGAAAACACGGAAAAAGTCCTTGCAGGATCAAACGTTGAAAGTAAATGTTGAAACAAGATTGTAATTGATTAATAAGTTGCTCAAAATACAAGAAAAACAGCGCCAAGTAGAAACTATAGTCCTGGATATAAAGAACGAAGAGTTGAATAGGACGAAGAAACTGCAGAAATTTCGAAAAAATAAGAAACAGTCAATGGTAACATGTGTTTGGATGCGTGCCAACCAGGCCAACATCCCTGCTAGAAAAAAAGTGCTCGTGATCCTGGCCTCGATCCGTTACAGGAACAGGAAGAGGAACATTTACTTCAAATTGTCCACGACGCATTTCAAATAATTCACAAATTTTTTTTTTAAGGAAAATTCTTGAATGAAAATTTCTTATACGCCAATAAAGAACAATATTTGGAATAAGGCATAATTTAGTAGAAAGTAGAAAGTTTTACAGCAATGCGTCATTGTTACAACTTTATAACCATTGTGAGCAGGCGGCGGCGGCGGCGGCGGCGGCGGCAAGAAGGCATGGAGCAAGAAAACAGCTTAAATTATGTCAAACGTAGCGGGCGCGACGCTTAGGAATTGTGCCAAAAGTTCAGACGCATCCTGCGAACCGAAGGATTCCAGCTAGGCTCAGCTGCTGACTCATTGCCAAAGTCATTGCTTTTCCCTTTTCACACCTAGTTATCGCTTTGGCTTTGCCTTTGCATTGTCTTTTTTTTTGTATTTGATGACGATGAACAAGAAAAATGCAAGCAATTTCAGGACGAATATTTTCTTTCAAGAGTAAACATTTTCAGTAGCAGATTTTCCATGATAGAAATCGATCTATTACCTAAAGCTAAACATTTAGAATTGAACATGTGCAATATTGTGTATAGTGAACAGGGGCGGAACTTTAAAACTTTTAACTTCCCCTAAAAAATAATAATTTTAAAATCTAACCAAATAAAATATTTAACATAAATAATAATATTAAATAGTCGAAAAGTAAAAATATGATTTAAAATATAATTTGTAATATTTCGATTTTACTAAAATACATTAATTATTGGTATTTTAAATAAATTTAAAACACAAATATGGTTTTAAATCTTTCGCAATTTTCTTTTATTAAATGTTGATATTATGATTTTTGTTAAATATTAAGTTTGATGCTAGTAGACTAGCTCCGCCACTGGAAGTGAGTGCAGTCGCTTCCTTTGAAATTTCAAAGTAAGCAAGCAAAGAAGCATCGCGTTTTCCATTTGTCACGACGACGAGACGAACGTATGTGTTGAATTGTATAGGTATGCAAATTGACATTGCCGTTGCGCACATTCATATCATGCATTATGCAAATTTCCATTCGCCGTTTGTTTCTTTAGATTTCGTCGCGCGTTTCAACCCCATCCAACCCCCTCGCTCCCTGCCATTGTACTCGGAATATTCATTTCTTGGAGATTAGATGCAAGCAGCAAATGTTGCACGTGCATCAAAAATATTGTATCTCCAGGAGTTTATAATTTCATGTCACGATTCAGGATCAGAACAAAATGAAGAAATTGATATTGTCGAATAATAATTCGTGCAAGTTTGCCAAAATTTCCGAACTAGAGTTATTCAAATGAGCAACTTCCGACGTTATCATCAAAACGTCTTCTTTTTCGTCTTCGGCGCGAATCATCAAACTCCGTTCCGTCCGCCACTTTGAGAGTCATTAAAAGCGTTAATTCCGCGCTCAAGTTTCCTAATTAAATTAATTCCTTCAAACTCATTCCTGATGTTTATCCAAAAAGGATGTTGCTATACATTCAAAGTACTTATTTCAATTTGCATTTGTTTTCTAACAAAAAAACATCACAAACAAAAATCGAAAAACAAAAGTCGAAAATCCGATTAGAAACAGAAAACAGAAAAAAATTAGCACAAAGATGAAGCCGTGAGAAGAGTGAAGATGCTTTTCGGATAGCTATCTGGACAAAGCGTTCATTCATTAAGAAAGAAAACTCGGGCATAAAAACCAAGCAAACTTGATTAAAACCTGGCCGAAAGGACCAAGGTAGTAAACTACCACAACAAACACACTGCTTGACGGGCGAAACCTTCGGCTAAATGCTCAAATGTGTTCTTTGCTTAAAAGCATTTCCCAAGAAAGTGAACCGCAGGTCATCAACAATCCTTAAACAGAGACAGAGAAATATGCACAACTCACTCAGTATCAGCAAGCCAATTAAACGCTGAAAAATACGTTTCAGCTTGGCAGAAAGTTTGAATTCCTTGCAAGAAAGGATGAGAATATCGGCGATACGCCGACGACGACAACAAACGACATTAACGGGATAAATTGTATCAAAGGTATCTTTTACCCCTGTTGATACTTACATTTAAGTTGCGAGTTTCCCCTGGATTCAAGCGCAACGAAATGAGGATATAAAATGAGAATCTAAAATGATCATCAAAATGAAAGGCTTCACAACGGTTAAGGCAAGGCAAAAAGCAAGAGGAACTATTTTGGAATACCCTACAAATATATGATCATTTTCCATTCGTCTTTTCACTCAAGTTGAAAAAAAATCGTCAAATAAATGCGATTTGAGAATAATTTTATTTTAATATATTGTTTGTCATATTTAAATAAACATATTTTTTGAACATTTTGAAATTAAAATTGATTTCAATTTTATTTTAAATCAGAATAATTACCTCAAATACAATTAACATGAAGAATGATTTTAATTTCATATAATTTTATTAAATTTAAGAAATATAGTTATACTTTCTAACCCTGTTAAAAACTATAGTATTAATTTTTGAAAATTTTTGATGATAAAGAAAATACCTACGTGCAAAGTAAAAACGAATTATCCTTAAAACACTTCAGGAAACAAATGGTAACTTAAAAACTCATTATAATTTTAACACTTTAAAACGCATAAAGTTTCATGTTATAAAAGTACAACAAGAAAAGATAATAAAAAAATTCTTGCACTTTCATTATCCTGATGCCATTCTCAACGGTTTAAACAATGTAACACAATGCAATGTGCCACTTGCGAGCACAATTATTGTTTAGTTTAGTAACATTTTAGTTGTTCTGCTGTGCTGTTTAGTTTGTTTACTTGTTTCGTACACATGGCGTCATGTTACACGTACATTTCAGGATAAATGTAAGCAACATGCCATGGTTAGCTTGTTTCGTGCACGACATTCGAGCAATTTTCACCTGAGCTGAGTTGCTCAAGAGTCGCCGGCAGCGACGGATTTCCATTCGTTACGAGCGCAACGAAAACAGAAAGGACGAAATAAAGCGCTTATTATACCCATGTACAAGCGAACCAACTTGTAAGATCTAAGAACATAGAGTGAACAAAGAGTTATTTTATTTTTAACCGAATAATACATCGTGTTGAGTCCTTGTAGTCCTTGCGATCAATAAATTATCCTACTAAAAATTATTATAATTTAGTTTATTTATTTGCACACGTTTCAAATAATATAAGTAATTTTCCGGATCAATAATTACTATCAACTTGAAATTTATTGGATTAATTAGTAAAGGATTAATTTGATTTTAATCCGATGCTTAAATTAACATTTATTGGAGCAATAAAATAAAATAAATAAAATCGCAGTAAATTGGATGCAGTATTTTTTGAAGAGGATTAACTAATGTATTATGCATTTAATGTGCAAATAGCAAATGTGTTCAATCACGTAAATTGCGTCACGTGTAAAATACCTACGTGCAAAGCAAATTTCGCATTAATGTGAAATGATTATAGATTACTAAATTACACCATTAAATTATTTGTACTTATTAAGCAGCGCGATTATAGTTTTAAAGTGTCTTTAAATTTAAATAACAATTTAGGTAATTAAACTGCCTGCAAAAATAAAATAAAAATATTTAAGTAAAAACATTTATTTTAAATAAATTCGAATTTTAAATTAATTAATTTTAAAGAAAATTGATAGGTATTTAAAATTTAATTGTAAAATGTAAAAAATGTCGAACAATAACGGCATTTTAAAATAAACTAATAATTTAATTTTCTCTTGAAACAATATATTTTTTATATTTTCAAATTAAAGTATTTAAAGCTAGTTTAGAAAGATCATAGCATAAAATGTTAGTTCACTCGAACATGTCAATTAATATGCACCAACATCTCTTCGTGCACCTATTCTTATTGATATTACCAGTTAGCATCGCAGTTATTACGAGAGTCATTAAACTCCGCATAGAAATGATAACGAGAGTAGTAATTCTCTAACGATAACGAGATGAGCACTCATCAAGCGATAACCCAACATGCAGTTTGCATAACTTACAGCCAAAAGTCGCAACAAGAGTTGCCACGTTTCAGGAAAAAAAACACACGGCGAAAAGTTCTTGCCAAATGGGGTGTGAGTAAATCGTTTGCGTTCCACGAACGTTTTCGATCTGCATCCTTTTAACTGCTCTCAATCCTGAAAGTTGCGCCGAGTCACGGTATTTCAATGTTCGAAGGGAGAAAAGGATACGCAAGGAGCACTATATGAGACACACATAAAAAACAACAAAACCAATAAAACAGGCGACCCTCAATCGTAAGGACGCACGAAAGTTGAGTCATGAAAAAAGGACGAAATATAATAAAACCAACACAACAGCCGCTGGCGAATATCGCAAGAGGTGTAATAAATTATACAATGCAAGGCATGTTTGGGGAAAATGCGGAAATTAAGGATAGTTTGTTTTCGTCCTTTGGCGAATTTCTGAGTTGGCGATTTTTCCACTTTCCAATCGGTCAGCAGCCAACAAACCGCGCATATCCTTTATTGTTCCGTTTATTTTTCTTATATCCTTAACCGAATTTCATACCCTACTTATTACATAAGGGTAGTTTTTCCAAGAAATTTTAAGGGATGAAATACAGAATGTTTCAAAAATAAAAATTAATAAAAATCAGACAATAAATAAAGGATTTTCCTGTTCACCCTTAAATTAACCCTTTATTCAGAATCACCTAAAATATTAATATTTAAAGTTAACTTATGCGATTTTAAGCCCTTAAAAGTCGAAATTTGATAAATTTTCTTTTGCTCTTCAGCAGCAGCAGCAAGAAGAAAGAAATTTACGATTGTGGCACGTGTTCGGCATCACGTATAGGGTAGGAAGACAATGCGGATTCCGCCTGCGCCCTATTTGCGTTGAGCCCGCGGTGGCATTATTAAATAATCATAAATAACACCACCGCAAACGGGTGTGAAGAAAGTGAATATAAAGATGAAGGCGTCGTAAATAATTTAAGTGTACGCATCAAGAGCTACGAGAGACTCTAATAAGACATAAAGAACGCACCGAAGACGCGAAAATAACGCGAAAAAAATTAAGGCTCGTGGAAAACTCGTAATTTAATTTCTTTTGAAAATTTTCGATAATTCCGGATGTGTTCGACAGTCGATCATTAATTTTCACAATTTCCACAATTTTCCTCGTTTTCCACATTTGAATTTTCTATCATTTGTCAAGTTGAGAACTTGTTTTATTTCCGTCGTTTGTATATGCGGAAATCTTAAGATTAGAAAACCCATGAGGGATGCGCGTCCTTTATGCACGGACCTCCTTGATATTCCTACATTTCGCATATTTCTTGCTGAACTGGGGGATTAAAGTGGACCGTAATCGAAAAAATATTGCTTTGTTGGTTCATTAAATTGAGATTTCATTTGACAGGCAAATTTGAACGCGTAGGCAGGATAATAAGGACATGCTGAAGATATCCTCGTCATGGGGTAAAAAGTATGAGACTGATGTCATGTCTCATGTCACCTGAAATGATTATTCAAGTTGAAGTTTTCTTGGAAACGCATTTGCAATGAAACTTTCAACATGAGTTAATTGGAAATGTTCTCGGCAGTGTTAAATATCAGCGTCTCTTGATCCCGACCGAAATCAAAAAGTTTTAATTTGAGAACATTAACACGTTAACACGCAGAACAAATAAAATTAATTTAATTTTGCAATTTTGCGTCATTTACCTATTAAAAGTTTCGAAGGGTGGTTTTATCCCTTTGTTTTCAAAGGGTGCATTTCAAACTTGGTTCATACATTAAGAACAAAATCCTCAATCGATCAAGACTAATCCGATAATTTTAGCTTGATTAGAAGTCTGTAATTCGTTAAT
>JARJDT010022476.1:0-45822 GCA_030264655.1 Leptusa sp. GC000079 | reverse complement strand
TTTTTAAAAACCACTTTTTTGGATTCAGGGAACCTTAATTCGTGAAGATCCACTAAAACCTCGACATCAAATTTCAGCACCAATCCAATACTTTTCTTCTCTTAGTCGAAAAGTAATAATCTTAGTAGGGCATTGTTGATTACTCCATATATCATGATATGATATCCGGAGATAGAATGCAATAAATTAATTTAAAGAGATAAAACACGAATAGTTTGTAAATGTTTGTAATATTTGTTCGGGAACTTTCGATCTGCGAAAGTACAGTCTATTCACTTAACATAAACAGCCAGGCAACAGACAAATCGAGATGTGTTACTTTAAGGTTTATTTAAGAAACCGTGGTGGAAATTACAGATGGAAAGCATCATACACATTATTGGTTTCGCCAACTATCGAACACTTAAAACCGTTTATTGTCTCTATTGGTGTTTATGTACTATGAACCGATAATACATAGTACGGCCGTGTTGGACCAATGAAATTGAACCACGAATAGTCGCTCACCGTTTGTGTATTCATTCTATGATTTTCCTGTTTGAGTGTTTGTCGAGTTGAGTGTTCGTGCCTTCAATCACGATTCATCCTGCATAAATGTGTAATAAGCACCGGATCACAGATTATTTCGCAAATCGCGGGCTTTGTCGGTATCGGTAGTGTTTGTTGCGATCCGTGAACCGATTCCGTTAGTAATCGCCGGGTGATTTGTCCACGTACACCGCACCGAAACAAAACTCATAGCAACACGTCAACATTAATCGAGACTTGAGCAAGATGTTTTATTAATAAAAATGTTTAATTGTGAACAGTGCGATGATGTTGTCTCATAGAACTTTTGCGAATTTAGGAAAAATGATAGTGCATAAGAGCAATTATAGTTCAATAACGCCGTACTTTATATTTTTAGTGCTGGAATTTTTAATACACTGTAAGTTGACATAACCTCATCTTATTATTATTTCTAAAAATCAGCTGAAAGTTTTTTGTTTAAATTTAAATTAATTATTCCAGATTGTGATGGTACGACGCAGGCGGAAATTAATAATCACTTAGAATTAGGCAAACAGTTCTTAGCTAGGGGACAACTCGCTGACGCGTTATCACATTATCACGCGGCAGTTGGTAAGTTTCGACTTTTTTTACCCATAATTTAAAATGCAATTTATACAATTTATACAATAATCAAAAATTATTGTTGTAAAGAATTTATCAAATCGATATTTATTTAACGTTCTTAATGCAACATTTGTTCATCAAGTTGCCTAAATTTGTATATTAAGTTGTCTAAAAATGTATATTAAGTTGCCTAAAATTGTATATTAAGTTGCCTATCTTATGTGTTTTATAGAGGGTGATCCAAAAAATTACCTCACTTATTTTAAACGCGGCACCGTTTATTTGGCGCTGGGCAAGTCAAAGAATGCTTTGAGTGATTTAGACAAAGTACTTGAAATCAAACCCGACTTTGTAGCAGCCAGAGTAGGCAGAGGTGGCGTTCACCTAAAACTGGCTAACTATGAAGAGGCACAATTAGATTTTTACACTGTTGTAAGTACCCTCAACTGACAACCTAATCTCATATTAAACAAAAAATAAATAATTTCCATAACTAAATTCATGTATATTTTTGCAATAAAGTTGAAAATGGATCCGTACAATGAAGAAGCAAGTGAACTCCTACATCGTATCGAACCAACAATGGAGAGCGAGCGGCTTGCGAAGTACTATTATGCCCACGATGACTTCCACAATGCTGCGCATGCGCTCACGCAAGTCTTAGAAGTGTCCCCGTGGGCGTCCCGCATGTACGAGCTGCGCGCCGAGATCCACATGGAAATCGGCGACGTTGAAGCGGCAGTCTCTGACTATAAGGCGACCACGAAGTTGCAATCCGACAATACACAAGGCTATTACAAGCTTGCAAATTTACTCTATCAGCTTGGGCATGTGTCTGAAGGCTTGAAGTCGATACGCGAGTGCCTAAAACTCGACCCTGAGCACAAAGACTGCTTCCCGCTCTATAAGAAAATCAAGAAAGTTGAGAAACAGTTGACGGACGCTGAGCAATTCAAAGAGCTCGAGAACTATGCGGAATGCATCACGTCCGCGGACAAAGCGCTGAAAAACGAGAAGCAAGTACAAATGGTCATCTACGAGACGCAGAAGTTGCTCTGCCATTGCTACATGAAGGACGAACAAACACCGGAGGCGGTCACAGCATGCACAGAAGCGTTGAACATTCACCAGGATATGAACACGTTGTGCGATCGCGCTGATGCGTACATACAGGGTGAGCAGTATGACGATGCTGTTCGAGATTACAAGGCGGCGATGGAGATTGATCAGAATTTCCAACGCGCCAAGGAAGGCATTCAAAGGGCGCAGAAGTTACAGCAACAGAGTGAGCGACGAGACTATTATAAGATACTTGATGTGAAACGCACGGCGAACAAGAAGGAGATTGTTAAGGCCTACCGAAAAGCTGCGCAGAAATGGCATCCGGACAATTATATCTCAGACGAGAAAATGAAGAAAATCGCCGAGAAGAAGTTCATTGATATTGCGGCTGCTAAAGAGGTAAGAACAACTTTTATTTGCAATTTTGATTTTCTAAAACAAAATGGCGTACTAACCTGTCACTTGATGTATATCGGGTTGCCTATCATAACATGTACGTGCCGCGCCATCTATATGGTTAAAATTGAATGAACGTTCATAAGTTATGGAGTAATTGAGCCACTTAATGTCTTTTCTTCCACTTCCTTTCAAAACAAAAACCACTCAAAACACACGAGGAGTGCGCGTCACTGGGGATTAGCTGATTGTATCGTTGTGCAGTTGCAGGGCGAGATCGATGACTGCTCGTGCAACATCGACGCACTCGACGCGTTTAATAACAACAAAATCTACCCGAGATTGCAGTCGCTCCTTACGAAAGACTATTTTAGATTCTACAAAGTCAACCTGAAGAAGGAGTGCCCGTTCTGGTCGGACGACAGCAAGTGCGCGATGAAGTACTGCCACGTGGAGCAGTGCCACGAAAGCGATATCCCTGCTGGGCTGAAAGGCGATACGGCTCTCGCACGCAGCTATAAGTACACCAAAGAGAGCTGTGACAGCGACTACGAGCTCGGCTACTTGAACACGACGATCAGTCCGAAAGTCAAGGAAGATATTGTTTTGTGGGAGTCGTATGATGACTCCCAGGACAATTTCTGCGTCGTTAATGAGAATGACAATGAGGCGCAGTACGTTGACTTGATGCTGAATCCGGAGAGGTATACAGGGTACAAAGGACGTTCAGCGCATCGCATCTGGCACAGTATTTACATGGAGAATTGTTTCCGGCCGACACGCAACTCGTTCACTGCATACATTCAGAGTGATAAATTGAATGGGATGTGCCTCGAGAAGCGTACTTTTTATCGGTTGATCTCCGGTTTGCATGCTTCCATTAATATTCACCTGTGTGCTAAGTACTTGTTGTCGGAGAAACAGTCAATGGGGATTATAACAAGCGCCGTGTGGGGGCGCAACCCGGACGAGTTCCACACGCGTTTTGACCCGGATAATACGAACGGCGAAGGCTTAAATTGGTTGCGTAATCTGTATTTTTTGTATTTGATCGAAGTGCGCGCCTTGGTGAAGGCTTCGTCATACCTGCAGCGCGAGGAGTTTTACACCGGAAATGAACCAGACGATTTTGATACGCAGTTAGCTATTAAAGATTTGTTAAATGTAGCGCGCCAGTTTTCGAATCATTTCAATGAGACAAATATGTTTATGGGTGGTGATGAGGCACAGAAACTAAAGTTTGAGTTTAAACAGCATTTTCGTAATGTTAGCACGATTATGGATTGTGTTGGGTGCGATAAGTGCAAGTTATGGGGCAAGTTGCAAGTGCAAGGTTTGGGGACCGCACTTAAGATTCTCTTCTCGGGTTATTTCGATGAACAAAATAATCCAGAACTGTATATTGTTAATAAGGATAAGAAAGATTTTCAGTTGCAACGGAGCGAAATTGTCTCGCTTATCAATGGCATCGGGCGCTTATCTGAAAGCATTTATGAGCTTGGCGAGTTCCGCAAACTTATTGAAACTGACAGTGATAACAGATGATCATTTAGTAGTAAATTTAATATGGCAGACTGATGAATTGTAACTAATTATGTACTTATTGAGTTTAGTTTTTGTTTGGTCTTGGTGTGTTGCACAACATCACAAACAATTTAAAATATGACAATTTATTATTATTATATTATATTTAAAAACATAAAAATTAATTGAAAATTGAAATTTATTTATAATTAAAATATGTATTGTTGTTATTAGATATGTAAGTTAGTTATTTTTATTATTTTGGTACAGCGTTTACTTACACTTTGTAAAATATATTTAATGTTACCCAAAATAAGTCTGAAAAGTGCTCAATTCCTCCATTTTGTTCATTTTGTTCAATTGTTTACTAACAGCGACATTTTCTATGACCATTTGTATTGTTTGGTTGTTTAAAATTGAATTTGTTGCAGGTGTTGACAGATGAAGAGAAGCGACGACAGTTTGATAACGGGGAGGATCCCTTGGATCCCGAATCCGGGAAACATGGACAGGGTTTTAATAATTTCCACCATTTTAATAGTTTTCATGGCAGTCCCTTCCAGTTTCGATTCCACTTTAATTAAATTTTTCCTAGTTATCTCAGCGTTGATACATTTGACTGAGCACCTATGCAGAAAGCGCTTGCCGTTCCAAGTCCAACTTTACCTACGTATATTTTTAAACTTAATTAAAGAAAATTTAATTATACTGTTAAACGCGCCCTGTATAATATAATTCAGACTTGTACTTGTATATAGACAACTTACAACTTTAAGTTTAATATGAATGATTCAAAAACTAAATTATATTAATTTAATTTTGTTGAGTAAAATCTGCTTTCAAAGATTTTTAATTATTTTACTATTTCTTTTTTTAATTTTTATTTCAAATTTAAACCGGGGAGAAATTGGTCATTAAATCCTGTGGTGTGTGCATCTGAATTTCTGCTTTGAAACGCAAGTAAAGCGGTTTCTACACGCGAGGACTAAACTGTATGTATGGACTAAAGGTAAGTTTGACATTTTGTTTCGTCCTGATTGGTTTAAAATATAAGAAAACTTCTTGACGCGGCAATTTCAAAGCTTCATTGTTCGGGATCAACAATTCGCGATTTCCGCAATCATATCTCGAACTGCGCGTGCTATTTTCTGCGAGTAAAATCGCGTCTGTAGTCTGCATGAATGAACCAAAGCCCATACTCGTTGCCATGATAGTGTTTTTGCCAACTAGATTTTGAAAATTGCATTTGAATTACACGGGCGACGGTGGCGCCAACTACTCTCGCGGTAACGTGAATTGACGAGAAAAGTGATTCGTGCTGCGTTTGCGCAGTGTGAAAATTAGAACGGCATAGCATCAGGATTTGTGAGAGTCACAAATCACACAACAAAGATGCAAACGAACGATTCACGAATCACTTTTCTTGTGAATTCTCCGGAAATCGCTTTCCGCAAAACGCTGAAGATTTATCGCTTTGTTTTCATGCAAATCGCAGAGTGTAAACGTTGCTTTACCCAAAACGTACAATTTTTTATGAATGGAAATCAAATAGGCCATACGAAAAGAAACGAGACAGGCCGTGAAAAACAAAAAGGTTGTTTCGAGCGCGCTTGTCATTCGTGTATGTTTGAATTTCAGTGTTTATGTCTTTTACTCATAAATCATAATAATGTGGGTAAGTTTTCACCATTAATAGCTATAAATTTTATTTCAATCGTATGTAACTCCGCAAAACACGCTCCTCCTTTCATAAAAACATCAAAATCGTGCAGTAAAATTCCTCAAAAATTACATGTGTAGTCGCAAAACACATTTTTACTGCTTATTGCTCTGAAAATGGCTTTGCGCCTTTAGAATCCACTGCATTATCATAAAATATATAAATTAAGAACATATAAGTGCATTTTGGGCCCCATTTTGGTTATTGAATTTCAAAAACGAGTGAATGCATATGTATGCCACCAGCACAACACAGCAAGGCCACAGGCCGCCAAGTTGGTGTATTTGCAGTTATGTTTGCAGTTACGCAGTTGGCAACAATGAAACGTAACGTTTTATAACCTTTACGTTCGGTGCGTTTTGCAGGGCAGTCGGTCTTCAGCAAAAATGTCCACGAACAATATCGACAACGAGGTAAGCGTAACCGTTTAAAATGCACGTAGCACATCAGTTGCCCGCTACGGCCGCCTCTCTGCCGTCGCAATCTTATCAATTGTGATAACATTGCGTTGGTCAGTTGATCATTTGCTTCGAATGCAATCTGAACGAGCCCGAGCCATATTGTGTGTTATCTCTCTCACACGCGCACATCGTACCAGCTTGTTATCTTCGTCGAACGCGAATTCGTACTCGGTGACTTGATCATTGCTCATTGCATTCTCGTTGCATTCGAATAGCGGCGTTGAACGTTGGTTTCGTGCGAACGTGGTCAGTGGTGCAAATATGCCGTCCTCACTGTTGCAGAATGATAAAAACGAAGAGAAGGAGCAGGACATCGTCGATCCGGTGGACTTCTCCATCAAGCATCCCTTGCAGAACAAGTGGACGCTGTGGTACTTCGAGAACGATCGCAGCAACACCTGGGAGAAGAACCAGAAGGTGATCGCGTCCTTCGACACCGTCGAGGACTTCTGGAGCCTGTACAATCACATTAAACTCGCAAGCGAGCTGCGGCAGGGCTGCGACTACTCGCTCTTCAAGGCTGGTATCCGGCCGATGTGGGAGGATGATCACAACAAGCGCGGCGGCAGATGGCTTATCAACCTGGACAGGAAGCAGCGCGGACATGATCTTGACAGGTTTTGGTTAGATATTGTAAGTAATCCTTCAATTGAATTCATTCGATCCAAAAACTCATTTGGAAAGTCAAAATTAATATGTAATTTTCTTAGATTTTGTGCCTGATTGGTGAAGCGTTCGAAAACTCTGATGATGTATGCGGCGCTGTAGTAAACATAAGATCAAAGGGTGATAAAATAGGTATATGGACCAGGAATGCAACGCGCCAGGAAGCGGTGCTCGAGATCGGCCGCAAGCTGAAGGAGCGACTGCGCATCAAGGGCAAGGACCAGATCGGCTACCAGGCGCACAAGGATACCATCGACAAGGCTAGCTCGATGACGAAAACTTCCTACACTATGTAAACAGTCAACCAGCCAGCAGCTAACAACACACATTATTGCTAAACTATGTAGACACATCCACAAGACATCTTTTGCCATTGCACAGCGCGGCCGACATCCCATAACAACTCAACTCAGCAAAAACACTCTAGGATGAACGCGAAAGTTGGCGCGGCTCGAAACGTTTCCTAGCACTTTTTTTCAAGACTTAAAATTGGTGGATTATTGTGCGCTAACTGTTGTGACTGCTGCGGCCGTTAAAATATCTGTTTGAACTTGTTAGGTATCGTAAATGAACTTTATTTTTTTTGTCTGTCAGTCTGTCTCTTTGAAAAATAGTACCTACTGTACTGCACAGTAGCCACAAGTATTGGTTTTCATTCATCGTTATTTGCGTGCCTTGTGTTGCATTTTGTTTCAGTTCTATGTTCTTATTTAGTTTCTTAGCATGTTGATTTATTTTTTACGTTTGCAACATTTTCGAGCGATCAAGCAATGGCGCAAGCGCAATCAATCAAGATTTGAGAAGAGAGTTGAAGCTGAGAATAACTGTTTTTGATTTAGAATTATTTATAATATAAAATATAACATAACTTTATAAACATTTCGTAAAATATACTTAAAATTTCACAAGATTCGCACTCATCAGTTTAAAGCGTTTAAGTTAGGCTTCTCTTTGGTTGGATGATGTTGAACTCGTCCAGTTTCTCTTCAACCTTTTGCCGCAATTTCACGCGTTTGATTTTGTCCAAAGCACCTAGTAACTCGCGCCTCCAATTGTCCTTATTGCAATTTCTTTCATGCTCGTTTAAGATGTATTGTATGCAGTAGTGCAGATTACAGCCTGATAACTGGTCAATCATACTTTCTGGTTGGCCGAGCGAGCGCGCAAAATCACGCCAATAATTTTTCCCCATATCAGCTATAATTATTTCGTAGATTCTGTCAAGTCTGTCTGCAATTATAGGCAACCAGTTATACACAATATGGCGGCTATGCACCAAACATTTGACAAACCTGTGATTTGTGACGGTTGTCGTAGCACTCTTTCTCTTTGGTTAAGTGGTAATGAGACAGGTGAAGAAGTCAGTTCATTTGCATTGTTTGTGGTGCCATTGGCAATTTTCAAATATTTATCACATATTTGCAAATTGTCCAGACTGAGAACAATGCGATCAAGCACATCACGTGTGATTGCATCCCGTTTTTTAAGCGTCCTTAACAAGCTACCAAGATCACTGATTCTGTCCAATGTTCTGGTCGATGCAATCACATCTTGGTTTTGAGTTTTCAAATACTCGATTATGGCAGGCGTGTTGAAGGGAACACTTACGAGATAGTTATATAACTTCTTCTCCATAATCGTAATTTATTATTTAATTGCAACAAACAGGATAATTTTAGTTGTACTTCACATTTTTACAACAATAACATATTTTTCGAATCATAACCTGATCAAATTTCTAGTGACCTTGATAAAAATCATTGCGTATAGTGCGGCGGTGTGTTGTTGGTTGCAATAGACCCTCAACTCTGCTGCGTTAGTTGTATAGTTGGTTGCTGTAGTTACAAGTCAGCTGACCGTCTAACTGACTCTTGGTTGGCTACAAAATGTTTGTATAGGCGGTTGCCTATATACCGGGTGATTTAAAATTTGCGGTCAAATATTAACTGCACGTACAAAATTAAATTACAAACCGAAAACGATTGAAATTTTTTTAATGACTTTTTTTGCGAGATATTTAAACTTAATATTTGCCAATATATTTTATAATATGATCCACAATTTTAACCATGCGATAGAATAAAGTTGAGCACATAAATGAATTTCAACCTACGGTATGTAAAAAATTAACATAAGGGGCGGCTATGGGATTTGAAAGACATGTCTTTGATTATACCGTAAATAAAATTGTTTCAAACTTATTAACTCTGCTTATTAATGTGATGACATCTGTGCCCTTACGTTATTTTTTTTTTACAATCGGCATATTTGGACTCAATGTGACTTTTAAACTAGAATTGTGAATCACCCTGTAGATATGTGCTAATCTGATTATACAGAGAGTTGCGCAATGGGTGTAGTCGTAGTAGTAGTCGTTTTTTGTAGCATACCTCCTACGACGCACTTGCGGACGTGCGCCCGTATCAAAAAAAAAAAAATTGAAACCGCCAGAAACTTGAAATATTTCCACTTGAGTTACACTATCAAAGTGCAAACAACTATTTATAAATAAAATAATATCGAGTTGCGGTAATTTGAAGCATTTAGCGTGATTTAGCAAGTGAAATGTGATATTGCGCGGCATAGACATCGATTGTTTGTTTTGATCAGCCTCGATTAGCATAAGCACATTCGTAGTGGTTTGGGGGACTCGTTGAAGGTTGAATCGTGCTTGAATCATTTGTTGATAAAGCTCGCTATCTCTATGCCCTACATATTGGTGCGAGGCAACTTAGCTTCGTACGGCAGCGGCGAACGCTACCCGTGGCGTGTGCTCGTCTCTGGCCTGAAACCGCAAGACATCCAGCACTTGGACCGCTTCGCGTGCGGCGGCTACTGTGACGATACGACCATTGTGTTCATGCAACATCCGTGCGTTATTCTCACCGCATTAGAAGTGCTCGGCTACAAAGTGGTCGCATCGTCATCGACGAGCGTCAAACAGGACTATAACGAGTACATGTGGACGATGCGCAAGGAGTTCGCGGAACCTGAACCCAAGCCAGAGACATCGTCAACAGTCCCGGAAAAAGCCAGAGCCGAACACCACGCCGACTAGTAGGATTCGAGGGATTATGGAAATACCCGCAACGATTCTGATGTCGTCTGGGGGACACGCCTACATTGCCGTCAAAGCGTCGCTGCATTCGAGCGACAGCGCCGTCTTCGGGCTCAATCAAGTCGAAATCACCGCGCTGTCAAAACGCTTTGATAGTTACAAAAAGGAGATCATCAATGGGATCCTGCTCAAGTCGGCGCCGATCCAAGTGATCAACGCGTTGGCCGAACTTGGGTACAGGGTGGTCGCCACGACGGGCGAGGCGGAAGTGGTGTGGACACTTCAGAGAGACCTCTAATTTCAAGTCAAACACTTGGCAAGTTTCAACTTCAAAATGTCGCATTTGCATTGTGCGGGCGAGGGGCATTGTTGTCATATCACTAGCAGCCATGTGCACCAGACACTGGACGAGATGGAATTTGAGCGCGGGATTTGGTCCGCCGCGCAAACGGGGGAGCTTGACCGCGTCTATGAACTGATCAACAAAGGCACTGATCCTAATCAATGTGATAATAGCGGATATTCGGCTCTGCATTATGCGGCACGCAATGGACATCTTGAAGTGTGCAGTTATTTGTTATCTCGGGGAGCCAATCTTGATGCTACTACACGTGCTGGGAACGCCACAGCGTTGCACCGTGCGTGTACCGCAGGTAACTAGCATGTTAAACAAGTTCGTTTAAAAATTACATTGCTATTTTGTAGGACAAAGAAAAATCGTCGAGTTGCTCATTTCAAAGGGTGCTGATCTCAGGGTGCAGGATGCAGATGGTAAGACTGCAATGCATAGAGCGGCCGAAAAGGGCCATGTCGATATTTACAATCTGCTTGTGACAGAAAATAGAAGTTTGCTAGTTGAGTGTAGAGATAACAAAGGTAAATTGCCAAGTGATTACTTAAACTCGAACGTTTGAAATGAAGTATTTTCGTGTTCTATTGATTCTTGATGTGATTTTTAACTAACTTTAAAAATATTACAAATTTCGCTTTCAACTTTAACGAAACCACCGTGTTTCATGCACTTTCGTAGTCAACAATGCAAGAATAATTCGAAAACATTTGCTAATTTATGATGTTTCATCGATTTGTTATGTTAAGTGCGTGCGCGTGTTCAATTTCAGTGCTATAAATGAGTTAAATATTTATGATGATATACTATGATTAATTAATAAAAATACAGATGCAATAAGAATAAATTGAACTATTTGTTTTGGTTCCATGTGTTGTTTATGTGTATTGTTATACAGGGCGATCTATATAATACTTAATTTTAATTGATTTGTCAACAAAACTAATGCAATTGTTCTATTTGTATTTAACTGTTTGTTATAAATTATAATAAATTCAAAGACATAATTTTATAACTTTTGTCTAAAATAAATAGTTATCCTTGGTTTTTTGAGTTTTTTCTCAATCTCCAAGTAGACTTCAAACTGCATGTTTTTCTTGATGATTTGATGATTTTTTGAGAGATGAAATCACAAATTAAATGCAATTTTCTGGAAGCTTATATTTTTACAGCCTCTTAAGATACAACGAAATGCAAATATTTATTCAACAATTAAATTTCTAAGATATAATGTTATTTGATTGAACTAAATGAAAATATATGGAGATGAACAGGTCCTAAATTACTGACTAGACTAGACAAATCACAATTTCATGTCTTGGTTCCACTGTTTACAACAAAATTCAATTCAATGGGTTTTATTTTACGTTTGTTTCCGTATAGAAATTAAAGAATATCTAAGGCCAAATAGTGTAGAATAATCGAAGGCAGTGGTAATTGATAAATTTTCGCAACGATCTGCCGCCTGAGCCGTTTGCGTATACAAATACGGCACAACGCGCGCAAATCCAACGGGCGCGACGCGCAATTCACGAGAAACTCATAAATCGGGTCATCGCCCGTCGGTAACTTGAGTGTCTTCAGGCTAAACAACAAGTTCTTAAATTCGAACCCAGCATAGACGATCAACCTGACAAGATGAAGATCCGCCTGCTTCTTAGCCAGACTCAAATTATCAAAGTACGCATGTTCATCCCGCCGGTTCACGTCCACACCATAGCGTACAAGTAACCTGGCAGCATCTAAATTCCCCAAGATGATCGAATAGAAAAGGACGTTGCCTTGAAAACTATTGGCATTCAAATCAACATCGAAAGTCAGCAACAATCTCAGGAAATCTTCGAATTTCTGCGGTTCTTGTACGCCTTGCACGCATAAATGCAGCGCTGTCATGCCGTTAATCTGATTGACAGTGTTAGCAGGCGCGCCATTCCTCAAAAAATACGCCGCAATATCAAGATTTTTATTGATACACGCCGACATCAACGGTGTATTGCCGTGCTCGTCACGTATGTTCAAAACAGCTCCGCGTTCATGCAACAACTTCACCATCGCGGCGTTATTGTGACGCGTTGCTATATGCAGCAGGAAGTGCGAATGCACGATTTTCGCCCCTGCCTGCAACAGGTGCTCGCAGGTGTTGAGCAGGTTGTTCCACACGGCTTTGTACAGCACCGTGTAGCCAAGACATTCCTCGTGATTGAGACGTGTCCCCTGCTGGATCAGTACTTGAGCAATGTCCTCATGCAATGCGTCGATTGCGAGACTCAACGGTGAGCGGTCCTCCATGTCGTAGCTATTGACATTGCCCCCGCGCTCAATTAGTAGTTGAACTAAGGGGAGGTGGCCGTGTTGCGCGGCGAAATGCAAGGGGGTTTCGCGGTTGGTGTTCGCCGCATTCACATGCGCCCCCTTGGCAAGCAACAATTGCATCAAGTCGACATCGCCTTTGATGCTACTTATGTGTAGAGGAGTGTTCCAACCGGAATCGCTCTGATTGACGTTGATTTCCGTGAAGGTGGTGAGAAGAAAGTCGACCATTTCTGTGTTTCCACAGCGCACGGCATAGTGCAACACGGTTTGACCGTGTGTATCCAGCCGCGAGATATCGTACTCGGGACTTTTGAGCACGATTGAACTCTGGTTCAATATTTTCGCATACCATTTATAGATGCTGATTTCTGGCGACATGTTCATGTCTTCAGTGAGGTCCGTGTTTTCGCCATTGTTGGTGATTTCCATGTCCCATTCCAAAGCGTCCATGCCATCTGGTGTTGGTCCGTCGCCGAGCTCATTGTCTTCCATATCTTTGCATACTACAAAGTATCCAATGTTTTTCCGACTTGTTGTTTCTTGTTTGTCAAGGTCTAGGTGGAGGTAGAGTGGGCGGTTTTTGTTATTGGTGTCCAGATCGATTTCTTGCTTGGTGCTTTCCGCGAGGAGTCTTAATAGTTGTAAGTTGCCGGTTTGGGCTGCTGCTCCCAATGGGGTGACGCCGCTGGTGCATATCTTGTTCACATTCGCTCCGTTACGCAGGCAGTAGCGGATTGCGTTCACATCGTTGCTGCCGATTGCTTGTATGAGTAGTTCATTGCATGATTCCATGCTTCTTCAGTTTTTAGTTAAATCATTTTGATTTGTTCACTTTTTCGATTTATTGAACGAAATTTCATCGCAAAACCACTGTATTGATATTTTTCACAAAATGTCAACAATACGTTTAGGCATCCAAATATACTTCTACACTTGCTTCTACAAGTGTCTACCTCTCTAGCTCAAAATTTAATTTAAGTTTAGATTTTGGTACGTGAAGTACTTTTCAGACACTAGTGCAGAAAATTACTTCACGCACTAGTGCGTGGTTTTTTTTCCGAGTTTCCAATGATTCACATAGGTGGAATTACTTTTTGATTTCGGTACATAAAACATGGACGACATGGACTACAAAATTTTGAAAATTGTTTGTTTGCATTGTATCTTTTTAATACAGGCAAAATTGAGGATTGGAAATAGGAAACATTTGGAAAATCTTTTGCAAATATCTAATATCTATCATAATATATTATAAAAACATAATATTTACAGATATACTGAATCATAATAATTAGCTTGCGATAAGAAACAGTGGTGATTTTACACAACATGTACAATCGATTAGAATTAGATGACTTTATTTTATTAAACTTTATGATAGAATAATGCATGTATTAGCATAAATTAATAAAATATTTATCAATATTTCTATAACATCGATTTCGATTAGATCGACCGCGAAACAGTTGTCCCGTTAATTCTTTTAGTTTTTCATGTTTCATTTTAAAATAGTCAAACGTTTATTTTTTCCTAGACAAATCAAATATCCGTTTCCATTAAAAACAGGCTGTTTTTTCAAAGTAATCAAACAATAAGTGAACAATCATTTTTTTAATTTAAAAACCTAAACATTTTGGTAATAAAGAAATAAAATAAATTAAAGAAAACAAACAATATACAGCCACTATTAAATGGAATGACACTAAGAGATTTACATCATTTATTGTTCATATCTGGACATTTTTCTTGTATATTATTCAATTAGTTTCGTTATTATGATTAGACAACGCCAATGCAGGCCAAATATAAACAACTTGCGAAAATTACAATACAAATAAACTTGCATCCGTCTCATCTCATAGATTGATAGTACTAGATAAATTCATTGTTAAATAAAAAATAAAATTAAAAAAAGAGAGCGCACTAATAGAAATAAATATTGTTGAAATGACCAAATAATTTTAAAACAATTCGTATAATTAGAATTAAGTTATGAAGCGTTTCGTTTGTTTAAAAATATTAATACATTAGTTTGCTGTTTACTATATGTAGTATTTTGATAACAAATATCGTTTTCATGTTTTCATTTGAATCATTTAGTTGAATGAATTAATTAATAAGAAAATTCGCACAAACCGTTTGTGTTTGGTAGCAATGTTGAATTGGATAGTAATAGCAATAGTCATAAAAAACAAATCACGCGACTATATAACGAGTGTCATATCTTTTTTGCTGGGCAGATTCACCTTCTTGCCTTGCCAGAGGGAGTTGTGAATTGTGAATGCATCAATGGTGACTGTCAAATGTTTCGTGTGGACTTGCGCGAAACATTTGCCACCTGAGTTGTACCTAAACAATTTCACACAATATTATTATCATTTTAAACTAAAAAGCCACCTTCTAGGTAGAAACTTACTTGAAGAACTTATCGAACATGCGATCATTGACTTGTTTCGGGCCGGTGCCATAAAGTTTGATAATATCCTCGCTTTCCGGACAATACGAGTACAAGGCGCGAAACTGGCAACCAGCATCACGAAACAGGATCAAGAAGTGTTTGCTCTCAGAGCGGCCGATTTCTTCAAGCACGCGCTGTTTGGCTTCTCTATTCACAGCACCCGGAAACACGCAGTACTCGACGGCATTGACCATATTGCCTCGGTTCGATTTCGTCGTCGGTTGCTTGTACAACCGGGGACCTTCACATATTAACACAGTTAAATTTCTTATCTAAGCGAGAAATATTTCGAGAATTACCGTTGTATTCCATCATACTGCTGGTCGAACTCAAGTCACTTGAGCCGTCGTCGAAGACGCGCCGCTTGGAAATCATGCCAGGCAAACTGCCCGGACCTGAAGGCGATGTGAGGTGCCGCATTGGTCCCATGCCAGGTGAGGGCGCTCTGCGTGGCGGCGTCGCGCGGCCTAGTCCGCTATCTGTGTCTCCGTAACGATACGCGTAACTATCTTGATCGGTACTCGAACCTATTCGGGGGGAACGCAATGAATACAGGGTGTTGACACACGTTTTTTGTTAATTTAATTGTTAAATTAATATAATAATATAGATACTTAATACCTACACCAATTATATTCAACATTAACATTGATTAAATAAAAGTTGAATTGGAAACATAGCACTTAGCATTAATATTGAACCATTGCTAATTATTTCTAATTAATTATTAATTCCTATAACCTATTTAGTGAATATTATTGAAATGATTGTGTGATCTTCTATTATTTTTGTTTTTATGAACCTTTTTTTTCACCGATGATTAAAAGTGTTAAAAAATAATTTAATGAATTGGTTTATGTCAACAAATAATTTTTAACATAATGAAACCAACTTCACAATGAAATAAATGAATATTAGCAAGCGCACATTCAGGCAATTCGTGATTTCAAGAATTGAACAATCATTATAGGTATAAAATGATTTTCTTGAAATCCCGACATTCAAATTAACAGTTAAATAAACAATAAAATAAAATGGTTTCCTAAAATCCACTAATCCAAGCATTTAACAAAATTAATCTAAAATGCTAAAATCTAAATATGTAATTATTTATACAGGCACCATCACCAAACCACCAATGGATTGGGATTGAATTATTTAAATTATGCTACAAAAAGGAAGCAGTCACCATGAAACGCAATACGAAACTGAAACCAAGACCCTTGCAAAAAATCATAAAACCAGAACCAACCAATAACGATAACTGAACCAAGTGATAAAGAACTTAATGCAGAATAGGACAACGGTCAGCAGACACAGATTAGAACAGATAAAGATTAAGATTTTATTTGTTTCATTTCAGTAGATTGAACTTGAAAGAGAGAAGAAAGAAGTGCTCGGAGATTCTTACCGTACAGATTCATCATAGAGTTTGACTTGCGACCTTTAAAGTTTTGATAAGTAGCATACTTAGAACGTCCTCTGGTTTGAGCCGGTGATGGGTCTGGAAATTACATATACATACAACCTACAACCCTCCATTCCACCCAAAATATCGCCAATAAAAATGTACAATAGTATGCTTACACTAAACGACTAATCACAATCGCAGTCACCCCAAGACTCAAGAGACAACACAAATGAACAACGCAACGCGCCTCACGTGCCCGATTCTTTAAGATATTTAGATGATTTTGAATGAAATGGGGAAATACAATATGCGCTATTGCATACTAACTTTGAGGAAAGCTACACACATCAATCAATCAATCAATCAAAACAAAATCATAAAAGTTGAGGTTCTTATCATTATCAATCGACAGAGGTCAGATAGAGGTGGCGTGGCGGAGGAGTTGCATTAGTGTAGTCATGTTCAGTTTATATGAATATCAATCAAAAAGTAACAGTAACAAGTCAACTAAACTACATACTCAAAGGGTAAAGAAACGAAACTCAACCGAGAACATAATTCAAACAAAACTATTGAATAATTTAAACAATAAAAAATCAAATAACATGATTAGGAATGAGAAGAACAAGACGGTTACACACCTCGGGATGTCTTGTAAGAACTGCGACGTCCTAAGGTCTGATTGGCACTATGGCACGGCGACATGCCACGACTATCATCGGGAGAATCTGCAACGCACACAAGACAAAACAACCAATACAATACACGACAAATAAGAAAATTGAAAATATAAACATTTCGCAAGTTTACACATTCTGCAGGGCAATCCAAACACAAAATGAAAAGACAAACAATGCGATTGCAAGAAGCCATTTAAAATGTTCATACTTGGACAAAATGATGGAATAGGTAGGTAAATGCGAGGGTAAATGATGATATATTATTGTGAACTAAAAATTAAAAAAATAAGGAAGCAAACAAACCTTTGTACATTAATCCACTACTAGCTAAGCTGTCTTGTGAACCTCTGTAATAATCTCGTTTCATTGTTGATGGAATGTACGAGTTAGCTAGAGTTAGGAACAAACAAAATCATAATTGCAACACAATTTAAGGCTGGGCTGAAGATTTCAAGAATTTAACCATTCATCTTTCATCACTCAAACTGTACAGATTTTAAAATGAATGAAACAAAGTATTTAATGAAAACGGCAGGTATTTCTTATATACAGGGTGTTCCATACATGCATTATATATCCTACAAATTTTTTTATAAGACAATGCCGAGGACATTCTATAAATAATAAATACATACAAAGTGATTATAAATTATCGGCTTTGAAACGGTTGCATCAAGCCTGAAAGTTTAAAATCACTTGGCATTTATTTTTTCATCTCGTTAGTTAATTGATTTACGCGAGAACAAAAATCATGTATATTAATCGAAAACTCTTCATTGGTGTCAATTTCTTGAAACCTCGACATTCAGGTTAAGCTTTAATTAATTCAACAGCAGCAAAACTAAAAACCAGTCAGTTAAACAAAGGTTGCAGGACTTACCAGTCAGGTTAGTACTTGATCCCTTCTTGCCGCGCGAAGGTTGCAGCATACCTTCAGCCATCTCGACACTACCACTATCAATATGAATGGTTTTGGGTCGTGGGCGACCTGTCGTCTTGCCACGCATCTTTGGCGCCGGTTTCAGAAAGTTTAGTAGTGACTTATCCACATCTTTTCCCTGCAATGAAGACAATGTAAAGTTACAGAACAAGAACAATATTATCGCGGCAACAAAACCATAGACCAATAAATAAACGACATTTTCGATTTGTTCTATGAAGATTGCGACTGAACTGAGTAAATGCTAAACTGTACAAGAAAAGGCAAGCTAGAAGAAGTCTTTAGTACATTCTTAAAATAAGGAAGTGCTTAGGCTATAAATAGTCATCAAGTGACTCGGACTCGGCAAGATATTTATAAACAGAAATTGGAATATACTTTGTTTAGTTTTGGTACGCTACTTACATCACGTTCGGCTTCTTCCAGCAGCTTTTTTAACTTGTGTTGTTCAAGTATATTCTGCCGGCGTGCTGCTTGCTCCTCTTTCCGTCGCTGTTTCTCGTCCTCCTTTGCCTTTTCCCTGTCCCGGCGCGCTTGCGTCTCGGCTTCCTTGCGTGACTTGGCTTCTTCTTGCTGTTGCCGTCGTTGGAGCGACATCATTAGAATGCGTTCTTTTTTGCGTTCTCGCTCATCAATTGTTTCCTATACAAGCGCAGATTAATAAATGCATACATTGATTTTAGATATTGATGAGTTGACTTACTGGATCTGGATTACTAAGATCATTTCCTATAATTATGGCAGAGGCAGCACTGATTCTCTCTCTTTCCTGACTAGTAATTTCCCGCTCGCGCGCCTCCCGTGTCCTATCAAACTTCGGTCGCCGTTCTTCAGCCTCCTTCTTCAAGCGCTCCTGTTCCAATTCGCGTTCGAGTAGCTTCCTGCGCTCTTGCTTCTCAAGCTGTTGCGCTTCACGCTCTTTGTCCATCTCCGCGTCTTCAATGTAACTGCGTTCCTTCTTCGGCGAATTGCCCTTCTTCGTGCGTAACGGCGGCTTCGGCCGTTTTGGCTGCTCATTATCAAAACTAATATAGAATCCTTTCTGATTAACATTCTCAGATGTTTCCGGTTCTTCAGCAAATTGTTGCTGTTGCTGTTGTTGTGGTGGCGCTGGTTGAAACGAATTCCGCGTGATCAACGGCCGTGTCGGCGACGGTATGCGGTACGTTCGGCTCCCCGAAGTGATATTCAATCTACTAAGACTTTCGCTGATCTGCTCGTCTGGGTTACCAATAAAGGATATACTCTGCGGCTCCATATCATCAGCAGGTGGCGCTGGTATCGGTGCATGGATAACATTACTCTTGCGCTCCGGCCGCACCGGCTCCATATTTTGCAACGAAATCGGCGAAGAGCGCTTATTGTCCAGCAATTGTGAGATTTGCCGATGTTGGCGATGCTGCGGCGACGTGCTCGGCGTACTGTGATGCGAACCCGAGAACAATTGATGCTGTTGACTCAACGTTAGGCCAGCGCCGGCGTTCCCGGCGCTAAGATTGCTATGACTGTGATTCATGCTTGCATCGCCACTACCATTGTGATATCTATTATCATATCTATCGAACCTGTCCGAGGTGTCATGCAAGAGGAAGCCGCTGGTAACGCTCGGATTCGGGTTTTGCGGCTTGCCCCACGTGCGCATCTCTGGCGGCATTTGCGCTTGTTGCGCCCACGTGCGCCGCTGCGGCACGACTGGTGCGAGTGGCGGCTGTTGTGGTGGCGGTGATTCTTGTTGGCCGTGCAGGAAGAATTGTGGTTCGGGAGGAACGCGCGATGGCTGATAGTGTGGTATGTGCGGCGCGCTGGCGCTCGTCTGCAGTGCACTGTTGAAAACTGGTGGCTGTGCATATTGCGGGTAGGATGGTGTATATGTTGGTGGTGCGTGCGTTTGGTGGAAAGTCTGCTGCTGTTGTTGTTGCTGTTGGTGGTGCAATAATTGCTTGTGTTGTTGTTGGATCATTTGCTGCTGTTGCGCTAGATGTATTTGGTTTTGCTGTGAGACTAATTTTTGTATGTCGGCCTGAATATCGTGAAGACTAGTATTCATACTGGAAGCAAGCGCATTACTTACAACAACATGTAAACTAAATAAATAGCTGACTTTCGCCCATTTTCTAATTGCATTTTGGCGGCAAATTGAAATGTTTAATGAATTTAATCACAAAATAACGTTAAAAAAAACTTACTGTGAGATGGAATGTTGGTAGGTTTCCAAATCCATGTTCTCCATATCGGGGGTACGTCGTGTTTCAATGAATGGCTGGTCCGCATCCATCCATTTGCGTTCAACTGATGATACTTCATCAGATAAATCCTACAAAAGAAATTTTCTAGTGAAATTGTCATGAATATAAATCGCAAACAACAATCATGAATCAAGTCAAACAGATCGAACAGAGAGAGAACAGAAACGTGCTAATTAATACCTTAAAAGTTAATGGACGTTCGGGTTTAGCACTAGCACTGACACTGGCAAAGGCACTAGCTGTGCCGGCCGTGCCTGATGTCGATTGGGTGGGACTAGTTGGTTCGGAACCAACACCCGTCGTCATTAAACTATCTACCATTGCATCGGAGGACGACTTAACTAAACCACCTTTACCCTGGAAACAATAAACCACCACCCGGTCTAGTGTTACTACGTGTACAAAGACGGGAACATCTATTTAACATTCGCTCAAGTTAAAAGTTCAAATTTCAAGAAATTCCCAATAATTTTATACGTTCTATAACATCCAAAAATAAATCAATAGAGAAATATTAATATTATGTCCCGAACTAATTCTAATTCTAAACACCCTGAAAAATGTTATTCAATTTGGCATATTGGAAATTTCTAGAAACTTTTGAAAGCTACTTGTAAATCATGCAAATCTAAGTAAACGTAAGTTCACAAAAAAAATCAGAAAAATTTAAAATCTAAGATTAAAATGAGCATATTAATTGAAAACATGGTTGAAATGAGTGCAATGATTAGCACCTTACCATTTCTGTTAGCTGGAATTAGAAACCATAATTTACCAACACCATTACATTACACTTATAACACTGAGAACTCCTCCAAACATGTGATGCAATAAAAATACAAACATACAAATTTCGAACTCACCTTGACGACAGCTTGTAAGAAGGCAGCTTTGCCCACTTTCTGCCTCTGTTTATTCATGGCGACTTCCATGCGTCGCTTCTCATTCTCAATATGACGACGCTTCTCCTCCAATTGCAAGCGAATATCATTCAGTTGTGACGACATAACATGATCTTTGCTTTCATCCAAATTCCCTTCGAGTTGCGACTGCGAGTTGCTACTTTGTTGCTGCCACGTGGTCGTATTAGGCAATGTGGCGAAACTGGTCGTCTTTTTCTCGCCCCCATTGGTAGCGTTGTTCTTATTCAGAAAACTCGATTTCGCTGGGAAATTCTCATTTTCTTCCTGCATATAAACAGCATGCGTTTGATCCGCAATTAATTTTTTACTTAAATCCCCATCGACCAGATCCTGCAGAATATTCTCCTTATTCCGTTCATGCATTTTGTTCATGCTTCGCATGGCAATGTCATCACTGCTCAGCTGCCGTTTGAGCTTGTGATTCTCCACTTCAGACTCGTGTTTTTCACACCCGTTATCAAAGCCGAGTACAAATGACCCGCGTGCATCTTGCAAGGTTGACCGCACGGCAGGATTCTCGACGGCCATAGGGCCCGCAGGCATCGGCATCGATGGCGCGGAGATTTTGCGACCTACATGTGCGCCGACTTCTTTATCCAAGTTACGCCCGATGAAGTTGAGATTATCTTGACTACCGCCGAAGTTCTCGATGGTGAGTTGCGAATCGTCGGAGGTGGAATTGCGACGGGAGCGGCGGCCGGCGTACGTGCGCTTGTTCTCGTTCCAATTGCTTGGCCGACCCGCCACCGGCAGGTTATCACCGCGTTCTTCCGCTTTCGTATCAACGTTCATCTTTTCTTTGTTATTGTTACGCATACGTGCGGGTACTGATGGTTCTTCTTGGACGTGTGCCACCGAACTTAACGTTGTTATGTTCTTGCCGCGATGGACGACAAAGGATTCTTCGGAGCCGCGTCGTAAACTGTCCACGCTCATATCGGAGACGCTCTGTTGCAACGAGTTGGTTTTGCGTAGCGGTTGATGTGTGGGTGTCCTTATAACTATGGAGTGGAGAAAAACAACATTAATTCGTTTCTCAACCTTAACGCAAGAAGTTTCTATGAGATTGAACTCACAACAAGAAGTTTACTTATTCTAGATTTCGAAATTGTTATTAGTTGTTCAGCTTTGATGAAATATGTTAGTAAAAGCCATGCGCACACGCAAATATTTACAATTTCAAATTTCAATTCTAATTTGAAAAGTTAAAAGTTAGAGTTAAAGGTGTGTCGATATCTCATGTTCGTGCAATAAACTAACCTACAATCTTATTTATTATGCTAAATACTCTACAAAAGACGAGAAAATAAGATAAAAGTAAGCAATTAAAATTACAATTACAGAGTGTTCACATGACTATTGCAATAACAATTTATGTTTTTGTTATTATCAGCGATTATCACATCGTAATCGGTAATCTACAATAATAAAACAATTCAGTTCTAGTTTCTAATGAAATTATAATTCCACCTTAGGTGTAGAGACTTCATTTACACTGAGAAATCTAATTATATCGACACATGTGTGAAAATAGTAGATTTTGTTGCTAGGAGTAAAAAAAAGTTTTTATATACCGAGCATGAAATACCATCGTCGACTTGTCTACGATCGCAATCTTTTATTTTTGAACACTTCAACAAATCGATAATTTTTGCTCCGAGTATGAAAATCTACTATTATTATTTATTACACTTGACGATAAATATTCAGTTTGATTAGAAATCTGCACACATAAAATCAAAAGTCCAAGATGATTGAAGCAAACACTTGACACGTGAAAGAGTGGGAAGAACAAAATTGGTTGTTTCCCAATGGAAAATTTGAAAACTCATGATTTGGTTGATCTCAGTGGAGTTTTGTGTTTTTACCTTGGAAAGGTGCTCCCAATGGGTCATCTAAACCACTCCGTAGGTCAGGTATTGGAGTCATGACCTGCGGTGGTATGTTGCGTTTGTGCGCCACGCCGTGGGCATTACGCGCCGGGTAACCTTCTACGCACACCAACCATACACACACCAAAAATAGTTAGAAAGAGATTATTTTGCCGAATGCCGTGAAAAGTGACAATTGAAAATCAAACTACACCACAGTCCACACCACAACTATTTATACGTTTGCTGCATTTTAATTTTCACCCTTACAAGAAATCAAAAGAAATAAAATAACCGAACAAGATGTTATAAAGATTAAGAAAGCAAACGTTAAATGTATTAGTTGTATAAAATAAGAAATATTAAAAGGCTTAAGCTTAATATCTTGAAATTCTTAAATTAAAATTAATACTAAACAAGAGTCAAGAGTCCAAACCCTAAGAAGGGCGTAATCGGACTGAATCCGAAACAACTGCTTCAACCCGTTAACGTTAACCAAACAGTACGTTCATATCGATATTATGCAAATCTTGCGGCAAAATGTGAATTAAATAGGACGATGCCCTACAACCAACACTTCGCATGTCCGAAATGAGTCCTGAACTCTTGAGTAGTAAATAATAATCTATATATGCAAATCATACATGTACAATTGTTTTTGCCGTAAAGTAGACTTCAGACTATTTGATCTTAGCTTATGATTTAATTTGTGATCAAATTCCACAATGGACTGATTTAGGGTTTCAAGTGGACTGCAAACATAAATAATAAATCGAAAGACGCGCATTTTTGATGAGGTGTGAACGAGTAAAAATTATCTTATGATGAAATCGTAAGTAAAGGCACGAACATAGTCTGAAGTACCCTTTATACTGAGTAGAAATAAATTTTTAAAATGTAAAGGGGGCTGAACATTGTTGTGTCTATTGTATATAGTGAGTGACAGAAACGAAAACGAAGCGCAGCAACCAATCGCGAAATTGAAAACAAAATAAATTTCACATTAAAACAAGTTCAATAAATTCGCCGCCGACAAGTGCGAAACTTTCCAATAAAATAACAAAGTAAAACAAGTAAAAAGTAAAAGTAGTAAATAATTGAACTTACCGGCGGGCATTTTATCCATACCAGGATAACGAACACATTGAACTGGATGTATTTCTAACAAATTGAACAAGTCGGCGAGGAACACGATCAAATTCTGCTTCATTGCCCTAAGAAAAACATTCACAACGATAAACTCAACAACTGTAACATAACAAATGAGTTAGTTACCCTCGCATGTATGTGATATCCTCCGGTTGCATGTGAAACACCGAAGTAGGCAGGCACCGGCTACAGAAGTCCGCCACGAGGCTCAAATTGTGTAAACTATCGGACACGGTGGGCACGTGCGACCAGCGCATTTCGCTAGTGGGCAACTCGTCCGGACAGTAATACGAGATGAGTCCGGCGAGCGCGACGCCATCGCACAAATCTTTCAGATCTTTGACGGTGGGTATATCGAACCGTTTCGGCTGTCCGTCCCCGTTGGTGAGGGTTAGCCGGTCGCCTTCCTGTTCGATTTTATTGACGAGTGCCTCGCATGTGTGGTTCACCCACAAAATCAGCCCGTCGATGGGATTATCAGGCAGGTTGCGTATTGCCCGATCGTGACTAAATCGTTGCACCGCGGCTAGGACGCGATCGCTGCTTACCACTTCCTTAGCGTACAGAATCATTATTGATTCGACCACAGCCATATGAGCATTCTAACAAAATACCGTTCGTTATCAAGTGAAAAAAACATGTTTGTGGAAAAGAAAGTGAAATGTTACCATTCGTAGTGGATTGGTTTGTATGAGCGTCGTCTCCGTGAGCGCCGAATCACTAGGATCGTTGCCGAAGACACCTTTGCGCGACAACGTCTGCAAGATCGACCAGTGGTTGAGATTGTGATAGTTGGGGTCCGAGTAGATGTTCCCCAAAGCCAGGCAGTACATCTCGGCGTTGGCGAGGGCGCCTACAATCTGCGGCTTGAGGTGCTCCTGGTTTTCGTGGTCGCGATAGAATGGCTCTTTGAGATTTTCGGGTACTTTGTTGTTGAACGCTTTCGATAGCAGCCATTTTACGGATGCTCGTTGTTTCGCCTGCAGAATTAGAAAAAAACGCAAATTGAACTACACATGTAATTGTTACACTCATTACTGTTAAACGTACAGTAATAAAACAATCACGAACTAGAAAAGACATCAAATTGCTTTTAGAAATGCGGAGCAAACTCTGTGCGAGTATTAATTATAAATGTAGACAATTGAGTGTCTTTTTAAAATTAAAAGTCAAACGATGAGCACACATGGATACTTTGAACAAATAAAAAATTGGCATAATGGCATAAGGGATGTTTTACGTTGGTTTTAAACAGAGAATTACACTATACTCCAGAGATAGAGCCGATCACGTGATAATCGAGAAAATCTCGAAATTCTTAAATGATTTTAAATTCCCCTCTTTATTCAGAATGCCATTTGAACATTTTTTATTATTATTTTATTCTCGGAGTTTTTTGCAATAATAGTATTTTGGAGTACGAGTTACGACAAGATGGTCTTTGCAGCGAGTGTGAAATTGCAAATTCTGAAATATTGAGATTTCTTATTGGTTCAAATTTTAATATTCAGAATGTCATTTGAGTAACAAAATTTTGTTTGATGAGTAAAATAATAAAAAAAAGATTCACGAAAATCAAACCTGAACAATCGTTTTACTTTTCGACTAAGAGAAGAAAAGTACCGTATTGTTCATATCATAACGTCTGATTCAAAACTTCCGGGATTCCAGTGCGCTATGCAAAATATGAAGCTTTTCCAGGATTGTGTCAATATAAAAGAGAAAATACATATTTGACGGATGATTTTTACATCACTTGTATGTCTACCTTTTTGTGACACAGCACACTCTAATTCCAGAAGTGTTGGATCGCTCTTTATGTACCAATTAAAAATATGAAATTAAAAATATTCGATTATGACACGATATGGAGTGACTGAGTGAGTTCAATATTCAATATTGAATTTTGAGTTGAACTTCTCGCCGCGTCGTTGAACGCACACGGCAATCAGCAATGCATTGCATTGCATCGCGCGCTTTCTCGGCTCGTTTCCGCGTTTCGTTTCAAACAACATAGTTCTATGCCTGAGCGTTTCGTCTGCATTCCATTCTACAAAATTACGCCTCGAAAATGATGGAACATTCGAGTAAGAGTACGCATTTTCCACGTCTTAATCCTATGTTCTATGTAGGTTGCAAGACAACTTTCCTAGGTACCAGTACCAGTTTATGTTTAGATAGACATATTTAAATATTTTACCTATTCATAAACAGTTATTTCATAATTTTATATTTAATCCTAAATGCACAAATTAAGCAAATTTTATCGAATCTATCAAATTAACAATTTTCGTAATACATAATGATTAAATTCCACATTCCTCTTTGATGTTTGCCTAAGCGGTTATTAAAGACTTCGTAATATAATATCCATTCAGTATTGAGATTTGACATTAAAATGAATTAAATTATTGTGATATGCTATCTAATTACTTTAATTCAATCTCTGTATATGTACTTATAAATAAATGTGCAATGCATGCATTGCTGAATAACTAAGTTTGCAGTTTGCAAATTGTTAAAAATGTTCAAATTACAACTCTTGTCTTGTGCATTGGCTAAGCTCTAAACTGTTCCAAGAAATGTTTAAATCTAGTCTAGCTAGTCAAAGCTAACAACTTACACCAGTATAGTCGAAGCGAGCAACACAGAAATATGCAGCCAACAGGTGCATGCAAGTACTCCTCTTGTAATTAGAGCACGAGCTGCACACTACATGATATAAATTCCCCAACGAGCGAACTAGCCAACGAGCGTTTAATTATAAATGCGAATTTATTGCAAATTCAAACTCAACGAAATACTTTGCTGAATAGCTACTACAGTGATCTGATAACTGATAAAAATCTGAAGAATATAATAATAAAGAAAGAAGACTAAAGACTTTCGTTTCGACTTGCACAAATTTCGGCATTTCAATTATTACAAGATTCAATGAATAATTCAGATTGAGATTGGAAACAAAACTAAATTAATAAGGCGTCTTGAGAACATCACGCAGACTTATTATTAATGTACTTTTATTTTGTATTGTAAATCGATTGTTCTCCACTCCCAGAAGGAGGTCAACAAAGCTGAAAGTTAAGTTACTTTCTTTGCCTTTACCTCTTCTACCTGTTTCATGTTCTTCCATGTTCGTCGACATCGTATGTTTTCGCATGGAATTTGGTTACTGATTGTCAATTTGTGAACCAAGTAAATTTGACTAAGAAATGATAACTTTGTATGTACCGCATGTTTTGAGATCTCGTTTGTCGTTTCTTGTTCGTTGAAGTTTGAAGAATGTAAATTCCAAAAATTTAATGTTCTAGTGTAGTTGATTGAGGTGAAAATGGTATTTTCCTTGAACTGGCAACCGAAAGCCGTGATAAAATTGATTTATCAACGTTAACGAAATTTTTGCGTGATAATATTAAAAGCAAAATGGCGAATGAAAATAGAAAACACTTGTGTTTTCCAAGTGTTTTCCCATCAACTCACTTTTTGCTCGGTTTTTCGATTGCGCAACAGAATTTCGCGAGCACAACAATACAATATAAAAGAAAAGTATCTATACAGTAAGATTCGATTGTAATTTGAGCCACAACTAGCAATAACAATAACGATCGAAAGTATTCCTTTCATGTTCATGAGATCATAATGTTCAGGTTCACGCAAAAGTGCACAGCATCTAAGAAAACAAAAATTCCCTTCCAACATGTAATTTCATTGTTTACATATTTCTATCTTCGGCGATTAATATTAATAATCAATTGTCCGATTGTAATTTCAATCGTGAGCAAGGTTATTTCCTATTTGAGCCTATTTTATATACTCATCTTACTTATAAAACATAAGAAACATGAGAAACGAACAGCCATTAAAGCAAAAAGTTCATTGTTTCCTCATTTATTTCATTGTATTAACAACATACAACATTAACATGAAGAAATAGACATAAGAAAGAAATAATGGATGAATTCGACGATGAATTATTGCCTGACATGCATTTTATTCAAGCCAGTAAAGTGCACGCAAAATGAAAATACCAATTAAGCATTTCCTCATTACATTTTACTATAAATTGCAATAAAACTGATAACAAAATTCAATTAGTCAAATTGCCAATGAAATTGAAAAATGTTCAATTAAAGATGTGCCACCAGCGCCAGGTGGTTCGTTAATTTATAAGGAAAACAAATCAATGCAAATAAAACAAATGTAAGCTTTGTCCGCAATTTTATATTTTAATTGATCGCGAAACAATAAAAAACGACATTGAATTCTATTTTCGTAAAACGATACACAACTAAATTGTGTCAACAACGAATACAAATACACTTCATTCCCATTCAGACTATCCGCGAATGATGTATTTCCAATGTATTTTTTATCCAATCATAGTGCGTGTATAATTTCCAATCATCCCCACTCCCATCCAAAGCTATTATTCTTAGAATGAACAGACAATAGATTATTAAATTGCAATCTATCGCAAAGTCATTTATTTATTCGCAAAGTAAAAGAGAAAATGGCAATTGATCTAAATACAAGCACATACACATCATCAAACTTATTAATAATACTTATTACGACACGCGCGAAATATCCATGCGATGCCATATAAAGAAAATTGCATAAATAAAACAAGTACATAGAAAACATATCGCATTCGCATTCAAATACAAGGTCGACACGAACAATATTAATGTTTTCCATAATTCAGTGTGTTTTTATGTTCAATCGAATAACTTTAGCAAGACGCGATGAGCAACACGAGAGGTAAGTCAAAGATTGACTGGATTTACAAGCGACTAAGAGTGCTCTACCACGTCTACCACGGTGACGGTGTGCTTCGTTCATAAATCAAGTCGGTTTACTCGCGAGACTATGAGAGCAAGCGCACACTTTACACTTTGCTGGAAACGTCGAAAAACCAATCGACTATGCAAACACATCTGCTACCAACCAAGCAGCAAGCACATTCCTTCTATTCAAAAAAAGCGCAATGTAAAGAGATGTTAAATCAAACGACCAATAAATTCGACATTTCTAATAAAAACATGTGAAAACCATGAAAAGAAAAGCGTAAATCGCAAATAGAAAAATCTCTGATCATTTCACCTTCTTTCCATTCGTCTAAAATTATAGCTGCATCTTTAAGCAATAAATTTGAAAGTTGAGACTATAAAAAACACCCGGTAGATATTTGTGATTAAAGAAAAAGATTGAAATGTTCCATGTTCCAAGCACCAGTGATGAAAGAAAACGAATCGCATCTAGAATGTTATAGATAGCTCTTCAACTCTTGTTAACTCTGTGCTAGTGCAGACAGGCAGCGAGCAACGGAAAACCGCGCGGGGCAGACACGTAACGTAATCGAAACACTCTCTGTTCTACCGTGAAGGTCGACAAATTGTTATATTTTTTCTACAAGTATCAAGGCAGCTAGGCTAATAAGCAAAGCATCTCAAAGGTATTACAATGTTCTAAACGCGTCGAGATTCCGGAGAACCAAGCAAGAATGAAGAAAAACAATATTAGTCAAGTTCGTTTTCTAAAACCGCAGATTCGGGATTAATGATTATTACAATTATTACATTACGTGTCGCGTTTTTATAATATTCTCGAGAATATTCAATTGAAATAATGCTCGATACATCAATTTTGGAGCGTTGTTTAAAAATAATGACACGTTTCTTTCAGGCGCGTAGCTACACTATAGCAAGACTATGCAAAGCATAGGGGCCCAAGCGAATGGGGGGCCCTTTTTCATCAAGTCCTTTTCCACATTTTTCATTTTCTTCCCTCTATGAATTTTAACGCTCAAAATACAAACGAACCTTACCCGTATTTTATTTTTGTTCAACTTTTAAAACTATTATTTTTAATCTTTTAGTTTTAAAGTGTTTTTATATCGAAAATCGAAAATATCGAAAGACGATAAATTGAGATGCTAAATTGAGATGAAGTGAAAATACAAATACAAATCAAATTTACAAATTTTCAATTAATAATGATTTTTGATACTTATTTTTTGCGTAGGTTTTTATCTCCGCAAAAAATATTTCCTATATTTAAAAATAGAGGGCCCAATGTAAATTATTGCATAGGGGCCCGAAAAAGTACACTACGTCACTGGTTTCTTTTTGCTTAGAGAAGAAAATTCTAATCTAAGAATAAAACTAGAATGATAAAACGCACACATTATGGGAACATTATAGAAATTAGAAGTCGTGGACGTTGTCGTGGAGGGTAAGGGTTGACTTTAATGCGATATTAAGTCAGACGTAAGAGAAAGAGACATTATGAATTGATGGAAGCATTTCTAAGAGATTAGATAGAGGAATTTAGAAATGAGACGAACGTGAAACGTTTTGTGCCTCGTTTTCCGCATTGGGTTTTCGATTGGGCACTGGTAATCTCCGTTCACGATTGAGATATTTGAAAAGTAGGTGTTGGAAAACTTCAAGTTGGGAATCCTGAATACTAAATCGCGGAAAACTTAAATATGATTATGTCATGATAACGACAAAATGCTGTGTTGCCATATGTGTTTTGAATAAATAATTTACGTTTTGAAAGTTTTGGATTTCAAAAAATCTCAATCGTGAACGGAGTTTTACCCAAAACATGCCAGAAGGAAAATTCGGTTAAAGAGGACGAGGAAGGAAAATCGATGATGGCGCAACATGGAACGGCATGAGGCATGGGATGTGGGGATGAGAGCACTCGTATAATCCTCATAAAAAACTGAAAGTGGGACACGTTTTTGCGTGTCTGCATCGAACTAGACCTAGAAAGTAACATTTTTCTATACCTACATACATATAAATGTTACAAAATAACATTGCAGCGAAATTTTCAATGCATTTAACTTGCACATGGATGAACACGAACAAAATGTAAAATGCTGTTCTTAAGTGATTTTCCAAATAGAAATAACTCATAGACAAATATATCAATTTGTGGCATAACGAACGCTGAAACTACCTACAATCAGATAATTTCAATATCGACAAAACAAAAAATCCAAGAATACCAAAAATATTTGAGTAAGAATCCGGACGTATAAAAATAGTTTTCAGTTTTCACGCGAATGTTTAAATTAGTCGGCGTTTGCCGTAAAGATAAAATCAAAACATAAACCGCGAAGCAATGCAAAATAAAACCAATAAATATAAATAATTAATTGAACAATAAGCATAAATATTTTTATGTTAATCGTATCCTGGCCATTTGAAGCTTTGAGGGGTTCTTTTCATTAGGCAAAACCCCCGCAACTAGACAAACAAATGAGAAAAGCAGCAAACATCAAACAATCCCAATACATGTCATAATTATGTGTGGTGTGTTCGGAAATTTAATTAGAATTCCAATCCAATAATGTACACGTTTGAAACCCGAAAGCAAAAACATTAAATTTATATTTGTTTGTCATCTATTCATTGGCATTTATAAATGTTTAACATAAGTTTTAGTGAAGCAAACAAAAACAAACAAAAGTGCACTTATTAAATTAACAATTAACGTATTTGCCTGTTTCTACCTCATGTTTGTTCATGTGGAGAAGCATAGAAGCAATCAGAGGTAATAAACGCACAAACTAAGAAACTAATAAACAAACAAACGAATGAGGATACAAGACACAAGGCGAGATGCATGCATGGTAGAAGTTTGCAAGAACCGCAAATTTTCTTATTTTTAATGCTACGTGCAGCAAGTCGCCGGTAATTACAAATACTTCGTGTTTCGAGCACTGTTTAACATTTATTTTGCATTACCAAATTACCTATATATTGGTTTATGTTCATGTCAAACTTCCTTTGGAAAAACCGAGGGAAAAACAAACTCTTCTTGTAGATTTTGATTCTTTTAATCAAGTGCAAAATATGTAAAATTTTCTATTACGTTAAAAATTGTATTGTGAATGGACTTTAAATTGTCACACTATATCGCATCATGGACCAAGCAAAGAGTTGTGTCCGGCGATTGACGTAATAATGTCAACAGAATAGAGAACAGGCGTTGGCGTTAATTTGGAATTTCATGCCGCAACTTTTCGACTATACTCAATTCAATCTTGAATCTGTAAAAGCGCAAGTGGCAATAAGCTAAGCACGAACTGAAGGATGGAGTATGACAGAGCAGCACTAGCTCACCCCAAATTTGGCGCAGTGGCAGCGCGAAATCCGAAGGCGTTCATAACATTTCATTTATTATTTTATACATTATGGTATTATAAAAGGCAGCAGGCAGCCAACGATCACAATCATAATTCTCCGCATGTAGGTAACACACAAACACAACAAACTCATATGAGCAACAACAACAACTAAGCAGCATTACGTATTGCGCTGTTATTATAAAATCTCGCAGCTCTTAATAGTGCAAGGAAAAGAGAAAAACACCGCGAGATGTAAATTATGTGCAATGTCCACATCACATCAGTGCGCTAATGTTTCTTTTCTCTGTTGCTGTTCTTAGTTTTTATGCATGCTCCAGTGTGACTATGATAATTTTATGCGCGTAATTGCGTGTGTGGTGTGTGCGATGCATGTAGGTAGGACTCGGACTGCTGTCGACTCCTATACTTCGTTCATTTCCATTCAAAATCCATGTAATATCAACAGATAAAAAATATAACATAAAATAAAAAACATCTGGTCGAAAAAACCAAGAAGACGGCACAAACCAAACAATGTCATCAGGGGCTGAATCAGAAACGGTGCATTTAAATTATTAAACCTTCACCATTTGGAGTAAAAATTCTAATGTTTTGTTCAAGTAATTAATAAAATAATCCAAATTCATAAATTTCATGTTTTAAATTTTTGTTAAATATGCCTTGGACACAAAATAACATCAATTAGAAAAGAATGTAATGTAAAATATACATAATTACAATAAGAATGAATACAAGTTTAGTTTGTTGTTAATAGTTTTTCGATTTCGATAATTAAAAAAAAAGAAAAGAAACACAGTTGCAAAGTAGAAAAAAGTTGGCACGCATTTGTAATTTCATTAACCATCAACTATCCTATCCTACAGTGCAGCCATGGAAACAAAACAGCTACATCTTCATGAAACGATGAAGCGTGTTTTTAATTAACTTTACTCTTTCCATTAGACATTTTCAAGTCAAGTCAAGTCAAGTTTAAGTAATTGAATAATAAAACGGCTAATAAACCATACTATAGCAATACTGCAGTATGTCCCCTGTTTTTGTTTAAATTCAATCTATCAACTGATTTGGTAGTTTGAAGATAAGAAGAAAGACCTCTTGTATAAACGAACAGGAGACATACTGTATCTATGGAAAACTATTATCAATGGGACTTGGATGTTTTTGAACTCTAAACCAAAACTTTAATAAACTTGAATGAAACACACACACACTCGAATTAGAAAAGTTCCCATCACATTAAAAGTTTTGCCTCGGAATGTTAGAATTTAAAATGAAGTTCCTCAACTCCAAAAATATCTGCATATATAATCTACAAGATCAAAACCAAACCGAAACAGCAAAATGAAACAATCGACTAGCATTTAAAACTCACTCAACTCAACAAGATACATATTTTCTAATTTGAGAAGTAACAACATCGTCGTCGTCTTGTTGTGTTGATTATAAAGAACAGCGGTACATTTTTAATTAATAATAAACCAGCGAACAAAATCACATGTTACATTTTAAATATAAAATATGAAACGAAGACCGAACGCGCATCATAATGTCGAAATTAAAATGCGCCGTTATAACAATAATAATTTTATTGTTATTTTATGAATTTCAACTTATACAAAGTGCAACGAAACGAATAGCGAAAAGAATGACTCACGCTGTATGTAAGCACCCCGACGCCGGGTCCTTCCCCGGACTTGTGATACACGCCATCCTGGTAGCAGGACGAAAGGGAACTCACTGTCGCCACAGTCAACACCATTATGAGCACATCAATTAACTTAATTTACAATAATAAGGCACTTAATCCAGACACTCTGCGCAATAATCAAAAATATGGGCACTTATTCCTTAAACTGTCAGCTTATCCATCAGTTATCAGTTTGTATGAAAGCGTCGAAACGCAACTTAACAGGTTTATTCAACCGAGGACGAGGACGAACGCGGATATGAGAATGAAACTCGCGGGTTTGATCGCGAGCGGTTCGCATCACGCAAAGCACAACGCCACTGAACGAACACTACCTACAGACTAACTACAACTGCACATTACGACTACACTTCAATGAGAATGTGAAATGAGAATTCAAGCGGTAACGAACACGGGGAATGCAAACGATATACAACTAACTCATAAATACGAATACGAGAGTGCATTGCTTCGACTTCGATGCCGGTCAAGTCTGACCGACTGTGAAGAGTGTACAAAAATAAGAAGTGAAGTTTGTGACGAAGTGGTGGAAGTTGTAAAGAATTTTTTTCAATGAAACACATTATCATAGTTAACCAACAAACCAGCAACAGCTACAACATTTCTAACATTTCAAGTGAAACACCAGTGAACAATTATTACAATATGTATAGATTCCGCGATCTCTCCAGAAACCAGAATCAGATTGTATGATTTTCTTTAAGATAAGATTTTTTTACTGATTTAGTCGATCACTTAGTTCTCGTAGGATATCGATCATAAACAAAATTATAAACAAAATTATAAACAAAATCATAAAGAAATTTTTCTGATCATAACTGCGCCCATCGAATTTCTTGATTCACTGCTCGACAGAGGTCGCAAGTCCTCTACATCATATCAAATCATATCGTAAATCATTATCATAAAATTAATCATAAAATGTTGCCCTACATAATTTTTTGAATTTGATGAAATCACAACTAAAATCATATAGAAATCTGAAGTCTACTTGTGTTCTAACCTTGCCGGAAATGTTTCCTAGATACGGCCCTGCCTATAAAGCAATTGTAAAACGATTAAATAAAAATCCTAGAATATATTATTATATGTAGATAGTAGATACGAAACAAGAGGAACACCTCGAGCTATCAGGAAGATATACTATTACATGAAATCCGAGTCTGCATATTACAGATATGAAAATGGCAAACTATAAAAGTTAAACTTTGGTTTATAAGTTGGTACATTTGTGTAAAACAGTGTGAAAATGGCAAGTACGGAACGATCGAATAATAATTTTCAACTCTATTCGATCACCCTGTAGTATCGCATATCGCGTGAAAGTTGGAAAATGTCCATAATGCATGCTAGATAAATATTTGTCGCCATTTCCCAATGCGCAGCGCAAATAATATGCCAATACAAGCACAAAGTACAAGGCATGAATGAAAGATGAAAGAAAGTTAAACAAGTCGTTATGTCCAAAACAAGAAAAATTACAATCTACGCGCATCAATCGCGTGAAACCATTTAGAACTTAAAAGTTAAACCGGTCAAACCAAATTCTTGAAACCCATTCAAAGTTTAGGCATTTTCGAATTAATAAAACGTCCCGCATCGTGTCGTGTGTGCGACAATTTCCCTTGTACTCGTTTTTCGCTTTTTATTGTCTTGCTGAACCGCTGATGTGTTGTGTAATAATTGCTGCAATAACTAAAATGCTACATACATATTGGTGTGGCTTCCATAATGTTATATTATATTGACGTTTTCAGTTTTGTTTTGTATGCAAATTTTCAGTACCAACTCCAGCACAACACCGTCAATTATTATGACTAGCAGCTCACTATAAGAGTTCGACATGGGCGGATAAATTAGTTATTAGTCAATCAATCGTCTAATAATATACGATTAGTCAACGAATCAACAAAAGCTATTACTAAGTTAGATGTAATGAAAGAAATAAATTTCATTATCAATAGGAAAAACTTTTCTGATTCGGTTAGACAATTTAGACATACATGAGAAAACTCAAGGAAAATTTCTTTTCTGCAGGATTAAACATGTACAATTCCATTTCCTCTTCTCTTCCATTTCCGATACAAAATGGATTCTTATAATCCACCTCCCAAGCTCAACGCGATAAGGCACGAATACTAATCTTACACAATGTGCTATTTCTTTGTAAGTACGTATACATAACAAGTAAAGTCTCGAGTAAAGTCGATTTCATACCTATAGGAAGACGACACAATTTAGCTCATTTAATGGACAAGTTTGTAAACGACGAAACAACAATTCCAAATTGAAATCAAATTAGAATCGCATAGGAAGAAAATAGGGATTCAAGAGGGTCAATCGCGATTGTTTAAATTTCAAGCGTATTACTATTGGTTCAATAAAATGCACCTAATATCAAGACAAGATTTAAGTTTTTTTAAGAAATATAGAGAAAATAAATATATAAAATGAAATACAAAAAGCTCAAATGTTGTATTGATATTTCAAGACAAGAAAGGGCATCCAATTCAAGGCAAAAAATGTTGGTCTTGATTTCAAGAAAATTCAAGACAATATTAAGACAAGATTTGGTATGGAAAACTCAAGATAAGGCAAGATTAAGTAAATCTAATTCTAAACAAGAATTCTTGTCTTGTGAAACCTTATAAGAAAATGTAGTGAGATCTTCACAGCTGTTAAATGAATACAGAGTGTCCCAAAAATACTGAACAGACTTGAATTTCCCGCCACTACATCATTCTGCAAATGAAAAATTCGCGCCAAATTCAAATTACCCAATACTTTTAAAACACCCTGTATATGTATAGGATCAGGATGTTGGAAATCAATAGGCAGAATGAAAGAAATGTATGAAGCAAAACGTGTAGTTGTTGAAGTGCGCTGCAATAATTCTGATGGAATAAAGCGATTGTGCGATGGCGATGGAGCAATTGCACAGCCCACACACCTCACATCTCAGAAAGTACAAATGGTGCAAACAACTTTATTCGTCGCGATAATGTAAGAGATTAATACACCTTCATCCAACACAATCTTCTATAATACAATGTGCAATATGAATAACGATAATAAGTTTTAAGTGTTAAGTATGCATATTATACAAAGTGTACAAGTACAGAATTACAGAATGTAATCAATAACAAAGACGCAGTTTCAAACAACAAGAGACAGTTACTTGCAAGAAAAGACACAAATGAAATGATGTGATGTAAACAGGAAAGCAGACGCAATAATCGCAGATGTAATCGTTACCGAGAGGAAGAGGAAAATGCTTAGCGTCGAGTTATTTGTTTCTCCGATTCCAATGCAACCCCAGAAAAGCAGAAATAACTACATAAGGAAGTAGGAATTAATTTGTAATGTCACCTAGGTACTTCGTTGTTCTGTTCGCTCCTTAGTAAAACGTGAACCAATACAATGAAAAAATAACATCGAGTATAAAATAATGAGGTGACATTGGACGAGACGAGAGACGACAAAGGCATAAATCCATTATTAAACGGCCATTTACTCATATAATTCATATTGTATTAGAGTATAAAGTAGACAAGTAGACTATTTGTTAGTATTACAACAGGACGAGGACGACATTGCTTTGCTAATGCCGTGTATGACATAACAGTCTAAATTTATAATGACAGTATCAAGGTACCCTTTGAGGATTTATATTAACATGGAGAGTTTTATGTTAAAATTAAAAAATAATAAAAGTTTGAAGTTGTCACCTTTGGTTCATGTTAATATAAATAGTCAAAGAAATAGAATGATTGAATTTTCATATTTCTAAGCCAAAAAAATTAATCCTAGAGATATCCTTGAAAATTGCAATAAAATTTGATCCAGAATTATTTGATGCAACATTTTTTTAGCACAAATCTCGACAGGAAATTAAATTAAGAATTAATGTTTAAAATACGGAATAAAAGTATTAAATAAATATTGCTTCAATGACAAAAAATATAAGACAATAAATCAATTATCGTATTTTTAAGCTACTTGACGATTCTCGCAAAATGAATTAACTAATAAGTAATTTACGTAACATTCAAGTAATTCTCGTTATTGTCTACGAAATAGGAATCGCCATAATGGCGTATCATTTCATTTGATGAAATACATCGTGTTAAGAGTTCGTTTTCATGCCACTTGGCAGTCTTGTACTCACTCTTGTGCAAAAACGTAGAACACAACAAGCATGTAATGAAGATGAAACGAAACAAATAAAAATTGTGTGTTTACTGTTCATTGTCATCTGTAACTGTCCGCTCAATTCAGTCATATCATGTACGAGTATGTCGGAATATAACTATGCTTCTTGTTCGTGCTTCATGTTGGTTAAACGACGTCATTTATTATTGATCCGTTTTTACGGTTCCACTGAGATTATATCAATCATCAAATACTTATACTACAACCAAGTTTCAAACTCGGTTATTATAACTAATAACGAAATAATTAATTAACAAATTAACAAATGCAGTAATGAAGAGACACATAAATGAAGTTGATAAATGAATAAATTTCAAAGTTTCACGAACTTAATCTTATCGTATAATAAATTAAGTATGAACATGAAGATCGTCGTTGAATGCTTGAATGAACGTAAAAATGTAAAAGCCAATTAAATAAAATTGCAAATTGCAATTGCAGGATTACGCGTGGCATCAATGATCAATTGCGATCCCTTCGCAGCTTCGCGTAGCTTCTCATAGCATATTGCTGCTTGCAGCGCGTAATTATTGTAATGGTTGTAGACGGCAATCAAATAGGACAGTATCGATGAATTATTGCCGCATATCTTCTACTTGTGATATATTCGCACACGTGCAGACGCACAACTCGCAATTCACAGCAAACATACAAGCATACATTCAACATTCAAATGAAAACATACAAATCATGAAATAAAAGTGTGATTGGTGATTATTGAAGAGAAAGTTACAATTTGGAGGTTCGATAGGAAAATAAATATGTAGTAGACGCGACTGGCGACTATTAAATTTTAAGTGTACTTCATAAGCCATAATCGAAGCTGAATTGATGAGAAATTGAGACTTTAATTTAAAGATATCGAAAAGAAACCAAAAACCCAATAAATATCGGCAGGAAAATTAGACACTCAAAACAGTGAAATTATAAACAAGTTTAATAACTTATCGACTTATAATTGACGCATCATTAAGATAATAATTTTGATTCATATTTATACCGGGTGTTCCACAATAAATAAGATTTGAATTTATATACAATTTTCAAAGGTGACATAATTTTTACAACTTAACAAAATAATTCAAATTTTCTTATAATTATGCAATCTTGAACTCGCTGTATTTAAATATTTAAATTTTTTTCTAGTAAAGTAAAAGTTACTTTAAAAAAACAATTAAACTAAACCAGGTATGGCAAATAATTAATTATCTTCCAAAATAAGAAAATTTAAAAGTGATTGTAAGTACTAATGTGAAAATCTAATCCCATAACTGCATAAAATATAAACTTTTTAATTTTATGGACCAAGAAACAATGAAAGTCATAAACAAGTCATAAAAGACTCTTAAAGAGCGGGCAATAAAAATTTCGTCATCGCATTTACGAATTGAAAATTGAAATTAATATCACATCGGACATATCGCGAATTACGCTGGATATTTGCAACTACGCAGATGACTCACAGCTCCGAATATAACTTGATGAATTGACAAACGTAATCGCAATATACCAAGTGGTCCAGCCAAAAATCTATACATTGTAACCTCAAATTTGCAATGACTCACGGTCCTCACTCCTCGCGGTTATCAATTAAATCATTTTCGTATTATTAAATAACCAAAATAAATTTGCTTGTTATCACTTAGACTGTACACAAATCGCAAGTAATAATAAAACGTACTTGTGATCAATGAAACAATTGAAAATTGATGGTGGCAGTCAAATTATGCCGATATTCAGGTCAAATTTTGAGTCCTGCCTCTCAGCAGCATACATGAAACATTAGTACATTTCAATAGATAGAAACAAAATGCAAATAAATTCAAAAAGTTTCAATTAGCACAATTAAAATGTATTGATTTTTAAACAATTGTCTACGACTAGCGCTGTATAACTAGCAACTTTTGTTTCAAGTCCCACTTGAACCGTTTTATTCATTACTGAATGAACTGATTGATAAGAGTGTAGAGCGTTATCACACGGTGATCACAGTACCTGTTTGGTATCATCCTGTCCGTCCATCTCAGAAGTCCGCCTGACGTCGACGCGATCCATGGTTGCGTTCCCGTTCGCGTTGCACTCGCCACCTTGCACGCTGCTGTTGTCGGCTGGTGCGGGAGTGTTCTTCGCGAAAATCTTGACAAACGCACCCCACATTCACCGCTAACCACCCTACGAGTCGTCAGTTGCTGCGGCACCGTCCACTGCAAGACGAATCTCATCGCCCAATCTACGTATCGGTATCGCAGCTAGCGAGGCTGACATTGTCAAAGAAACCAGTCCGAAAACTACTTGTTAAGCGCACTCACCGAGACAACACGTTCTTTTAGTGCGACTAAGCGATTGCGTTGCAAGATAACAATGGGCAACAATTAATGCGACACGTTTTCAGTTGGTTCGTGCGGAAATTCGATCTAAGTACGCGAAAATGCGAGGAAATTCGCTTGTTTTCCGCGATTCGTTCGCCTTGGCGAGCACGACATGTCAGAAAATCAGAAATAGTGACTACAGCGCCGCCACAACTGTCAAAAAAGAATCGTTGAACTAAAATGGCGCATGCGCATTAATAATCTAAAAGTACAGGGTGCTCATAATTAATTGAGCATAATTAAAACAATCATTTTTTGTTTAAATTAAGTTAAAATTATTAAAATATTTACATGTATTGTCTTATTTGTCAGTTATCTTAATAATTATGTTTAGTAGATAATTAACTAGTTAACTACAGTCTACTGAAAAGGGTTTTTGTAAAATGCAGTCTGATTTTGTTTGTTTTTTTGTTGGATTTGTTCAATTTGTTTATAAACAACCGCAACTTTTAACAACCATGCGTTTGTACTTCTTCAACGTGACATTCGCGTCGTTCAAGTGATAGAGGACAGAGATAGGATTGAGTTTAGTGGGCGCACAGCAAGGTTTCGGGAATTTGAGCGGGTTCATAAGGTGCACAAGCGTTTGCACAATGGCGTGATTCGTCGCGTTCATGTTGCTGTTCAGCGGGAAGTTGCATTCGCCTGCGCAGAAATACGCTTCGTAACCGGGCGGCGCGATGATCCAATCATGCCATTTCAAGTCTTTGAAACTTATGTAGAGATTCTGAATACGACAACTGCGCCAATCCGATTGCGCTTGTTGCACTTCTATCAATTAAACAAGAAATAAAACGATTAATTTAAGGGGTTGAAATGATTTAGGAGTAGGTGGTTAGTTACCAGGCGGTAATGAATAACGCATTACTGATGGATAGTCGGATTTGCGCACACGGCGCGTATCACGCGCCACACGCATAGTGCTCCCTTGCTGCGTGTTTTTCAAAAATGCGACCATGAAGGGCTGCGTTTCGTCTTCACTTTTTACTGTCACTAGGCCTATGTCTTCCGGTCTTACTTCATGGCCTAAAAAATACCATTAACATAATAACATTTTGCATATAATATACGAATTTTAAACTTAAATAAGAAATGTTTAATTTTTAAAAATAGTTAAGGAGAGACCGAGGGCTAGACTGAAAGAGAATCGAAGGTTAAACAAACAAGGAGGAAGCGAAAAGGGCAAAGGAAATGAAGAAAAAGACTGCGGGTGGTTGTTAAAACATGTTTTTTTTCTGTTCTTGTTAAAAAAGATGAAGTAATTTCATAGGAATGCACTTTACCCAAAGTAGAGTCCATTCATTTTACTTCTTCATACTTTTTTGTTAAATTCTCATGAATTATAACATGAAAGATTTATTAAACAACAACAAAAAAAAACAAAAAGTGTCTCCCGAACAATTTTCATCTTGATCTGCAAGCAAACTGCGCAAGTAAAACTTTGTGGCAAAAGTAAATTAAAAGACTGTGTTGTTAAAAATTTTGAAAATACTTCATAGAAATGCATTTTATGTATAAGTCCATTCAATGCCTTTCTTACTTGATGATTTCTTATTAAATTATTATAAAATTAAAGATATATTAAGTAATCAAAAATTAGTTACACGGTACAGTCCATTATTTTTTTGTATTACTTAATCCTAATTAAATTCTTATAATAATAAAAAATCATTTTGGATTTAGAGAAATTAAAATGTTTACGGAAAAGTAAATTGAAAAGACTGTATAGAAACAGAAAAGTAAAGCCCAAAGAGGGTTTGAGAAGTAGAGTGAGTAATAGCATTATTTTGTTTTATAGTGGCTAATTGACTAGACAAAGAAAAAAGATGAGTTACCTGGCCGATTGACTGGATGCACCGACAGGTAGATGCCTCTATTCGAGTCGGGAAACGCCACCCAAGTGGTCAGACATTTGGTCAAGTTCAACTCTAGCCAGCCCGTATAACCGGCGGTCGTGTTCATCGATGTGATGAATTCCAATTCTCTCTCACTGGACATTCATTAACAAGAAACAAACATTCAACATAAATAATACGAAAGAAATAGGTAATGGAAAATAGGAAGGAAATAATGGAAAATAAAATAACTACAAACTGCAAATAGTAAAAATAAATATGTACCCGTCATCAGTGTTGATTAGCTCGTAAACAGCGACGGTGAACTTCGCCGAAGGCTTTTTGCTCGTATAGTTTTGATTTTGAAAGATGCGGAGTTCCGCGCCGACGATGCCTTCCCCGAGCGGGACGTCATTCACATTGAACCAAAGGCGTTTGCCGCGTTCATGTCGCACGTTTGATACATGATTATCTGAAACAGAAAATTCAAGTTTGTTTCATATTTTTCATTTTCCCAATTTTACTCGGTTTTGATGTATTTTCTTCGATATACCTAAACATTCTTTGTAAACATTGTAAGAGAATGTTTACTAAATATTGAAAAGTTAATGTAAACAACTAGAATGTGTGCGATTTTGAACGAAAATTGCGCGCGGTTAGTACTTACTAATGCTATCAAATGTCATGATGATATCACTCTCATCGATAGCATTCTGCTCCTCGCCACTGAGATCGGCGCTGCGCTCCTCGCGTCCGTTTTCCTTCTCGAGCAAACTTTTATAAATTTCCATGAGGAATTTCGGCGCGGATTTCGTGAGCGCTTGCTCGCTGATTCGGCGCGGCCGACTCGGCAGGCCAAGAAGATTCAAGATCTCCAGCTCGACTTCGCGCTTCTCCTGTGTGGTCATGAAGCGCTCCATCATCGTCTGATCGTGCCCGTTGTCGATGTAGAGGCCAGCCGGTATGCCACATTCCACAAACACTTGCGCGATTTGCATCACGCATATTAGAATTATTGTTAGAGTTATGCAAAGCGTCTTCATTTTCGTTGCATTAAAATTGACTTTACGAGTTACGAGATAAGTTGAGTTTGTTAGGACTGTTGAGGCGATTTTGCGTTGTGATATGATATCTGTTTTCTGTTTTTCGCTACTCTTAGTTTATTAACGTTTAAAACCAAAACACACAAGTTCTTCAGATTTTGTTAAGTTGTTGTTAAGATTGAAGAACGATAATTAAAGACGCAAAACAGCGAAACGATTGATGGATTGATTGACTGACTGGTCAGTTCGGCGGTTGTGCGCGTTTTGCGAGTCCGAGACGCCCGAACATAGCAAGTATGGTTTGTTTAAGTTTAAGCCAACTTAACTTGAGTTTACTCACGACTCAAACTCAAAGCCACTTGCGCTTGCGACTTTAGTTATATGCTTTAAAACAAGTTCTCGCGTAGCAGCGCGCACTTGTTCGCGTTCCTTGTTTTACTTGTTAATTTCGAATCTTTGTTGCAGTTTAGTTAAGTATGAATTAAGTGGGGGTGGGAAAGAGCATCTTGTTTTCTCTGGACCAGCGTTGAACGCCGTTTCACTCTCAACACATTCGCAAACCCAAACAGAAATAAATAATAAACAAAGCGAAAATTTTTGCTAAAACTAGAAATTTAAATGAAAAACGCCCTTAAATACTTTTGAACTCCATACGTATGCAACCAACAACACAATATTTTTCCATAAGACTATGATTTTATCATAAGACAAATTTTAAGTGGACTAGAATATACGATTTTATTTCTGATTTTGTCATTCCGAAAATCATAAAGGCCTACATTTGATGCGAAACCCAAACCAGAAAAAAATGTTTTTTATTGAAATGACAAATGACCTAAAACTTAAAAATGATCTTATGATAAAATCATAAATAAAATAAAAACTGTCTTTAGTGCGTTTTTGGGAAAATTTTTAAAACAATAAAACAAAATTGTAATCAAACAAATCAAATTTTAATTATCAAATTCATAGAATAAATTTAAGTGTTAATATTATTAATCCTTATTAATGAAATTACAATCAGCAAAATTACTTAACATATTTCTCCATGAACTTTTTATGAAACTCGGACCTCAAAGAATCGTTGATAAAATTATTCGCTCTTTTCTCAGGCTCTGAGCGTGCACAGTTCTTAAAGACAACATCATCATCCCATCGTCTCTTCACTTTATGATCGCTCTTTGCAGCACCAGCTGAATAGTGTGTCAACAATGGATTGCCACTCAAAATGTTCTCCATACGAATACGTTCTTCTTCCTGTCGGCGCTCAATCTCCTTCTTGGCCTGATCCATAGCCCTCTCCTTCTTGATTTTATTGAGCTCAGCAAGCAATGCTTCTGTATCATCATCACTATCACTGTCTGACGAGTTTTCATCATCAACAGGATCATCTGCATCCAGGCTGGCAGCAGGCACTTGGTCGATTTTCAAACGTTTACTTGCGTTGTTTGTCGTTGCGTGCTCAGTTGCGGGCTTTGCGTTGCGCCAGCCACGATTGCCTGAAGCTGTGGAAGCTGGGTCGCGTTCGCGTTCTTCAAGTTCTTTGCGGAAGTCGCGGGAGCGCGTTTCTTCCTGTGTGCCTTGACCATGTTCTCTGTTTATTAGAATAAGGTTTAGATATGCAAAATGAGAAAATTGCCTACTTTGATAGGTAAAGTATAAATCAGTACCTGTATTTGAGTTTTGTGTGGCCTGGCAAATCTCTGCTGGAATATTGTCGTGAAAGTGCACTCAGATCTTTTTCGTTGCGACCCGAACCACCGCGGGCTGGATCAAAGGTTGGTCGCGCCGCAGTCGTCATTATTCAATAATGTTAAAGGATTTTAAGACTTTTATTGTTACAATTCAAGGAGAAAACACAAAAAATCTCGCGAAGCATTCGATTATTCGATCGTGCTCATTTTGTTCTTTTATATATTTGACATGACTTTGACAGTTTGACATGAAACATGGAGCGCGTTCAAATAGATCATTCTAGGATGACGGCCGAAAGGGCGGCGCTGCAGTCGAAGGTGGTGGAAGACTCAAACAAGTTGCATAAAAAAACAAGAACGTATGCAACTTCGATGACACATTGACAAATAAAGTAGTCTGCAACATGGTTTTTATCTTATGGTTTGAGGTTATGTTGGATTTTTGTCCACC
>JARJDT010022464.1:0-12732 GCA_030264655.1 Leptusa sp. GC000079 | reverse complement strand
TACGAGTCGCTCGGTCGGCGGTACGAGTCAAAGGAGCGCTCCGAGCAGACGCTCGACGTCTCCGAGTCGTCCGAGTGGTTCTCCACCGAGCGCATCTTGCGCGGCGACTGAATGCGATGATAGTCGCCGTCGCCGCCCACGGCGGTGGGGTCGTAGGAGAGTGCGTCGGCGAGCGCGCTCTCCGCCTCGCGGCTCTGTTGCAGGATGCGCTGCGCCATGACGGGCGGGCGCGAGGCGGGGCTCATCGGGGGGCGGTCGCTGTTGCGCCGGAAGCGCGCGAGCGTTGAGCCGCGCGTTGGGCTCGTCTCGCGCGACGTATCGCGGGAGCCGGTGATGGAGCGCGGGATGCCCGAGGATAGGCGTCGCGGGCGCGGACTGTCGCTGTCCGTGTTATGGCTGCTGCGGTTGTACAGGTAGGAGAAGCGCGAAGAGGGCGAGCCCGAACGACTAGTTGCTGCAAGACAACAAAATTGCTCAGATTTCAAATATTGTTCGCCTACCTACACAGAAAACTAACACATGACCCAAAATGAGGGAGGAAAACGACTCATAGTTACCCTAGGAAGTCTAAATTTCATCAAGCGTATTCAGAGGCATTTGTAAAAACAAGTTTAAAGCTTAACAAGATTTTAAACGGGATTTCATAAAATACAGGGTGTCCCGTGACAAAAGACCCACTGAGAACTGCCTGACTCTTGAATTGAAAAGTTTAATGCAAAAATTCTTAGGCTGGAGCCATTTTCGAGTTAGAAGCACTTTAAGTTGACCAATAAGAAGGCAGATTCAAAATTATCATAGGTTGCCCGATGGGTCTTTTGTCACGGGACACCCTGTAGGTTGCGATTTTAATTGTTGATCTACTTTATGAAATCAATAGTTAAACCCAGTTTAGCTCAAATCGTGGTTTTGACAAATGTCTCTCAATACGCCTGTATCTCTTGTTTTGATATTTAATGTTAATTATTATTGTTAGATGGCGCAATTTCAAATTTGGTATTTCCGTCAATAACACGGCTTTCGTTATTTGGTTGATTTTTCCATGCAAATTGCAATTTTACTCAATTAAAGTAGGCGAAAAAGTACTGAGTGTCTCACGGAAATCAAGTTGTAACCGCCCTTCAATTTTCGCCTTTTCGCTGCCCTTGGGCAGGCAAACAAAGCGGCGGGCGTCTATGCACGACTTGACTACCTAGTGACAGTAGTGACTCTGTATACTATTTCCCCAAGAAAAAACCGAAAAAAAAAATAACAAGAAAAGACATACGTTGTGAATGTGAAACGCCTGAAGTCCGACTGCGACTGCGTCCGGCCCTCTCGGGCGATTGCATGGTGGGCGTGACGTCGACTTTCTTGGGGCGTGCTACAAGAAACGCAAAAACACCATTAAATAAAACGCCCCATGTGGTGCAAAAAAAGAGTAAACTTTATAAACATGTAGTACCTGGCGAAGTGTCTCCCTCTGTTATCAACCACAAACAACAACCAGCATGGAATGAAAAATGGTAATTAGTGTACTACAGAGAAATCTACGGTTAAGTCAACGGCGCATGCGTATAACGTGTGCGTAAGTCATTTTAAGTGCATTGTAACCCTCGCAACTCGCAATCAATCTCACCAAAAAGCAAATACTGATTAACCAATAACAAAAACTAAAAAAAAAATACAAAAAAGAGATGAAGTAACTTACGTAAACTCGCCGTGCCAGAGGCGATCTTTTGTCGCGCCATCGCCGAGTACTGGTTGCGCGCCTTGGCGCGTTGCGCCGCCTGCAGGTCGATAGCAGAGTTGCTGCGGAATCCCTTACGGCCGTTCGCATCTACAAACACACCAGATGATACAATGACCGACAACATTAAGACAAGTCTCGCACAAAACTCGGCAAAACCTAGGCAAATTGCAACATATGCGTTGATAGACAAAGATAGACAAACGTATGTGTGTGTTACATACTGGACAAGACCGGGATGCCGCTGCGTTGCTTGTAAGTTCGCGGCAGCGACGGCGCCCGCTGCAGCGTGCCGCACAAGTTTTCCGCGCTGGCTGCGCCACGCGAGTCCGTCGAAAGCAGCGTTAAGCAATTTACACAAAAATAAATATCGCATAGACAAAACAAAAACGAAATGAGCAAAGGACAAGCAAACAAAATGGCCGCCAAACGTCAACGCCGGGAAATCATCAAAGCAATCAAAAACTAACTTTCAACGGTTTATATATTCAATTTAATTTAATTCAAGTCAATTTTTTTTATAGATAAGTAAGTACTTTTCTAATTAAGTAATTAATTAATAACATTAAAAGTCTGTATTAATCTAATATATCATTTATTAAATGCTATGGAAATGGAAATACTTCGTTTTCATTGGCTGTTGGCCGGCGGCCATCTTGAATTGCACCTAACAATCAGCTGCGCTCAACCAATCAATGTCTACGGACACGAAACAATGTGCAACACACGTTTTTCAACAATTTTTTCTCAATGAAACGAAATTATTCAGAAAATGGCGATTAATAGATTGTGAGTGATGAGTGATAGACAAATCAGAAAAAAACAGTGAAAAGTGCGACTTACCTGCAGAGAGCATAGGAATTTTGCGATTGGAGCGATAGGTGGCGCTCGTAGTCTGCGCGAGGCTGCCACTCGACGAGCTGCTCGACAGGCAGAGCTCGCTCTGCAGCGCCTTGCGGTAGCTCGGCTCGAGCGACTGCAGCAGCGCCTCGGCCTGATCGGGGAAATGGTCGCGAAAGCCGCGGAAAGCGCGCCGCGAGATGACGCGCGCCTCCGGATCGGCGTCGGCGATGCCGCGCTTCACCGACTCCTGCAGGTGCGCAATGTGCTTCTCGAGCGGGTGCGTCGACCAATAGCCGAGGATGTACTCGAGGAATTCGGCGCAGCTGCGCCGAATCTCCTTGCTCTTCGAGTTCTGCAAGTTGGCGGTGATGATGGGTATGAGGCGCGGGCTCTGCGTGTGCTGGATGATGAAGCGCACGCACGTCACGCCCGACGTCGCCATAATCTACCGAAAAAACAGAAAAACACTTGAATCAAGAACACCGGGAGGTGGTGCAAGACGGAAAAAAGTTGCGAGTGGTACGTACCTTGGCCGAGTTCTGGATGAGGTTGATGAGCGGATGCAGGAGGCATTCGGCCGGCTTGTCAAACTTGCTGCCGAGCGCCTGCGCCATGAAGGCGATCGTGATGCACGCCTCGCGCACCACCTGCGAGCGCAGGTCCTTGATGCTCACCTGCAGCGGCAGCTCGAGGTTGCGCAGATTCGCGTAGAAGTCGTCAAAGTTGGTGGCGCCGGCGATGATCAGCGAGCGCAGCTTCTTCAGCGCCTCGACGCGCTTATTCCAGTCCTTGTTGACGTCGGCGATCGTCTCCTGGACGGACTTCATGTGGTCGTTGACTTCGCGCGGCGTAAACAGCTGCACGGTGGGCACGTCTTCGAATTGCTTGATGAACACGTCTTCGTCCACTGCGCCAGCGCCACCTATCGACCAAAAGCTCACAAAATTAATTTCACTTTTCTTACAACATTTTGACAGGGGTATAAACATTTGTGGCATAAAAATGTTTTTTAAAGTTACCGCTTGAATATGTTGCTGAAGGAGTGCGCATTGAGGGCGTCTTCTTGACCGCCGACCCCAGGTTCGTCTTCTTGGCGGGTATGGAGGGTTTAGGCATTGCCATCCTGTCAACTTCGTCCGAATATACTGCAAAGCACACGAAGAAATGATGAATTTTGATAAACTAACCAAAAATGTCACAATGTCAAAAGCCCCAAGAATGACAGTTAAACGTCAAAACAAAAGTGCGAGAAACTAACCTACAATATCGTTAATAGGTCAACTAAAATGCGCGTTTCACAAAAAAAACTAACTTTAAAAGTTTAAAAAACGTCAAAAAGCATTAAAATATCAGAAATAAGCTGATTTCTAAATAAAACTAACCTAAAATATTACAATCAACTTAAAAGAACGGTAGCATGTCAAAAACGTAGAGAAACGTCAAACAAACGTAAAATAAAAATGTGGGTTTTGAAAAACCAACCTAAAAAATGACAAACAACACATGACATGTAAACGTCAAATAACGTGTTTTGAAAAACTAACCTACAAAGTCTTCAAAACGTCAAAAATATCACACAAATGTCAGAAAACAGGAGGAAAAATGTTCAATAGACACCGAATTTTTAATAAAACTAACCTAAACTGTTTTAAAAACGTCAAAAAATACTCTACTGTCAAAAAGGTCGATAAAAGTCACAAATACGTCTAATAAAAAGCGAATTTTGAAAAACTAACCTAAAATGATATAAACAACGTCAAAAAACCCAAAAAATGTCAAAAACAAGCATAAATGTAAGAAAGCAAGCTGTGTTGGTACGTACAATCGACGCCAGTCGTCGCCGTATTGAGCAGTTCGCCGGCGTCGCGCACCTCGTCGAAGCGCGCCAGCAGCGTGGGCAGCTTGGCCGGCGGCACCAGGTTGCGCTTCTGTATGTCGGCGCGCAGCTTATCGCCCACGTGCCGATAGAGGTCGACGAGCGTTGCAAAGGCAGTGTCGCGCACCGCCGACGTCGGATCGGCGAGCAGCTTCACAATGTGCGGAATGAATTTGTTGAGCGTCACCGCGTGCGCCCCGTACCTACAACAAGACAACAACAACAATTTTCAGTCGCTTCTCCTCCAAAAAACGGCAGCAAAAAAAGTTGCTCCCACTTACTGGTTCAGGGTGGTGACGAGACAGCGCAGCACCTCCTCGCGGATCTTGGCGTTCTTGTGCGTAAAGCCGGGCGTGAGCTTCTCGAGGAGCAGCTGCGGCGAGAGGACGTCGCGCTCGAGCAGCTTGAGGAGCAGCAGTTGCGCCTTCTCGCGCACGCTATCCTTGGCGTCGCCGAGCCGGTCGATGACGCACGGCAGCACCGTCTGCAGGTAGGCGCGAAAGTCGTGACGCAGCCGATGCGCCAAGTGCGTCATAATCTCGATGCCATTGCTGGATACCTGCACACGACGCACACGCACAAACAATTTATTAGTAAATTAATTAAAATCACCAGGAATTAACAAACAAATAATTAAATCATTAAGTTGGAGAGTAAACACAGTCGCGACGCAAGCGAAGACATTCACATTTGAGAAATTATGGAGCGCCTTGAATGAGTTCTCAATTTCATTGATTCATTCACATTCTTTCCGATCGTTCTATAATGTAACGCATTAATAAGCATATGGATATGAATGAGTGGAAAAAGTTGTCCTGCCATAACGGGCGTTTGGCGCAAAACAACACACTTCACATCACACTTGCTTGAATATTCATCGATCATCGATTCGATTGAATCAGGTTCTGGGTATTGAAAAACCTAACAAGGGCATTTGACGCGGTTCAAAATGGCGGCCAAATCGGCCATTTTGTTGATTGACATGGGGAGAAAGCGATAACTTTGTTGTTTATCGTTCGATTTCGTTCAAATTTGCAGCATCGTTTTCTGGCACCTCTGGCAATTCGGCCATTTTGAATTTCCATACGAGTAAAGGGTGGGTGCAAGCAAGAGGTTGCACAACAATCTTTTAAATTTGAAATGCTACGGAAAATTTTGCAATACCTTAATTGCACTAAATTCCCACCAAATTATATTTCTGTCAAAATTTTTGACGTGAAGTTCAAACTGGCTGAGAAGTCGGCCATCTTGGATTTAAAATGGCCAAAACTAGCCTTGTTTACGATGCGAATCAATTCAAATTTTCACCATCGGTTTCTGTGATGCAAAGAACCCCTTGGGCCGACTTTCAACCCTCTGCGGCCATTTTGAATTTGGCATAAGAGTAAACTACCCTTGTTTATTAACCGATCGGGATGAAATTCAGGGGGTCGTTTTCTATACCCCTAAGAAGCCCAGATACCAAAGTTCAAGTCAATCGGAGCATTTTGATTTTTGACAGCTGTCAAATGTTGACAGATCTGTCCGAAAATGGTACCAAAATGCTCCGATCGACTTGAAATTTGGTATCTGGCCTTCTTTGGGGTATAGAAAACGACCCCCTGCATTTCATCCCGATCGGTTAATAAACAAGGGTAGTTTACTCTTATGCCAAATTCAAAATGGCCGCCGAGGGTTGAAATTCGGCAAAAAGGGTTCTTTGCAACACAGAAACCGATGGTGAAAATTTGAATCGAATCATAAACCAGGGTAGTCTCGGTCATTTTGAACATTACTTCAACCCCTTGCTTGCCCCCTTTACTCCCATAAAAAATTCAAAATGACTGCATCTCGACCAAATTTGGCATGTGGGGTGCTTTAGGCCGCAGAAAACGATAGTGCAAATTTGAACGAAATCTGACGATAAACAACGGAGATATCCGAGATGTCAAACAACAAAATGGCCGCCAATAGACTTATTAGGCCCACTAATAACTCCAAAAAAATTATAAATATAAGAAAAAAAATTTACTCCGTCCCTGTCGCATCCTTATTAATGTTATTGAATTGGTAGTTATGTTATAATAATAAACAATTTGATCAAATTCGCGTAGGTGTAGGTGCAAACCATCTCAATTATGTCTGATTATGTCGCACCCAACTCAGGACAGCTTCCACTAACAATAACATCCAACAACTCAACAACATATTTCAAATTTTACTTATAAATAAAAAAAATGATTAGCAAGCAGCACTCGAAAGTTAACATTGTTAACAATAACAACAAATATGAAATAATTCGTTGAAATTCCTACTCTATGTAGGTTGAACGAATGCTCACTGCTCACTTCCTTTGCATACTATTCGAGCATGATGTGAATAGGAAGAGTAACCTTGTAATACTTTTTCGAATCCAAACGAAAACAAACACAAGACTCGAAACGAAAACCGATGTCCATCTGCATGTTGACATTTATCTCATTATGAATCACAATCATAATTTCAGTTCAATGCTCAATTGCAATGCATTTGTACTTGCAAAGTATTTCTATAAATAAGCGGTGAATCTATTTGAGTGGTGGCTGGGAATGAACATTCCCTAAGAGAAAATCTCAATTTCAAGCTGTAATTAATTTTCTATTGTTTTCTAATTATGCGATTAAATAATACATACAATACAATAGAAAACAAAAAAAACGCCGGTGTTTAATGTAATTCATGTGAAAACTCAGTTTGCGGGACACCCTGTACCGAATAGTTAATGAACTTTAACTTAATTTAAGACCTTTCGCTATCCATTGTTATAATTAGACATAGAACTGCACTTAAACTAAATTTAAATGAACATTGTTCAAGTGTGAATTTTTCTTGTGAATATTTTTTTTAGTAATAAATAAAAATTTAGTTTACCTTGTAATTACTGCTCTGCATCCATGGTATAAGCCCATCTACAAGTTGCCCAATGTCTTGGCAGACGAGCTGATTGGCTGGATCAGCGACATAAGTGAGCAGATCAGCGCCGAGTTGCTGCCGAAACTTGTTGTCGTTTTTCGGCAGAAGCGGCATGAAGCCGTCCAAGTCCCGCGGACAATTATATGCCATTGTGGCTTATTTCTGCAAGCAACAATTAATTGCGAATGAAAATTATTTGAAATTTGCGTGTTTGTGGGACACCCTGTAGCATAATCTCATGGTCCTCTTGCAATTGTGGCCCAAAATTACGTCCAACTGGCGCCTTGCAACGCATTGATTACAATCGGTTTGTTGAGCTAATGTGAAAATCAACGAACGCGACGATAATTTTGCCGTGATTAATGTAATGAGAAGAAATTGGACGAAAAGTCGTGTTTGTATGCCGCTTGAGGAGTGTTTGATCATGTAATGCGTTGATAACAAGCAGTCGCGCAACTCACCTCTTTATGCCGTCTAATACGCATCGACAATGTTCTCCGGGTGCAAAAATCACAATAAACGCTTAATTAGCCACCAATTTATCATTAATCCACGGCGATTTTTTTCTAATCTAACGATGCTTCACTCAGCCATTTACTCCGTTCGCGAGCTTTTTTTGACAACATCAGTTCGGAACACAACCAATCTTTACAGATGTCTATGATGGCATATTTCCAGTGAAAACTCCGACGTTGCCAACGTTTCAATTTTTTTTCTAAAATAATGCCATAAATTTTATTAAAAATATTTTATGGAAAAATTAGAAAATTGTCTCGAAAATTGTATTAAGTTAGTTTAATATTTTCGGCAATTTTCTTGCAATAAAAACATAAAATTACTGGATAAACTAAACAATTTTTTTAAAAAGCTCGGTGAAAACGTGGCAACATTGGAGTTTTTAATAATTTAAACATATTCTTATGAAAAAACTCCAACGTTGCTGAGTGCGCAATTTATCTTTTCTGAAAAAGGAAAAAACTTTTTTCCAAAAATTTATACGGTTAAATTAGAAAACAATGTGGGTTAATTTATAATTTTCGATAATTTTTTTTTGTTACAAACGCAAAAATACCGAATAAAACAAAAAAATGTTCGAGAATTCACAAAAGTGATTTGGCAACGTTGGAGTTTTCTCTAAAATTCCGCCGCTAATAACAAGATGGCCGCCATGCTTGTGTCATCATCAGTACAGCATCTCGCCAAGGTAAGCGCACAACACAATTTAAAACAATTTAAAAGTTTCAAAGTTCATTTATTGCCAAACATTCGCTTTGAGTTTAGTTAAGTTTTAAGTTAATTTCAGTGGATTTCAGTATAAAGTAAAAAAAAATGTATATATCTATAGATCTAAAACTAGCGATTTTCGTCATTCACATCATCAATAGGTGATGGATCATCGCGTTTAACGCGTTTAAAACGCGTCAATTCCCCCTCGTAGCTTTGCGGCAATCCCCCAAAGACATCCGTATCAGACAACCCCGAAATCATTTGCCCCTTTATATTATTACTAGTCCCCGACTTAACACTAGGTTGCTTTTCCAAGCGCTTGCGGCGATTCGACGTGTTTTCCTTGTCCATGTGCGCATTGCGCTCTTTAATCGCGGCCAAATGTCGAATCATAGGTCCGCCGCTGTGCAGCGCCGCCAAATCTTCAAAAACCTGCCGCTTATTGCGGTTCAAAGGCATTCCGTGAGCGTCGTATAAATAATTCGAGTTGACATACGCGTCGTCGTTCTTCTTGGCGACTAGTGCGCGTGCGTTGTTCGCATTTCTCTTGGTGAGCTTGTCCTCGCGCTCAGTGTCGCCCTCTTGTTCCTGACTATTCGCATACTCGGCGTCCACATCATCATAACCTTCAATGTCGCGCGTGGCGCGCTTGCGCACAATATTCGCGGTGCGGTCATCAAAGTTATCGTCGTCAAACTCGTCGCTTTCGTCATCCGCCTCGTCCTCGTCGCCGCGATAATTGCGGAATCGCATATAGTTCGGCACGCGGCCGTATTGTGCGCGCTTCTCGCGTGACGGATAGTAATAGTCGACATGGCGACGCCGGCGCTTCATCTTATTCTCGCTGTCCATCTCCTGCATGTCCTCCAGACTCAAGTTCGGTTCCGATTTGCGCTCCTGGCGCACTTTGCTGTCGCTATCTTCCACATTTGCGGCGTCCTGCTCTTGGCCACCATCTTGTTTGTCCACCGCTTCGTTGCTGACGTTCACAATGTCAATGGCTCGTTTGTTCATGTCGCCATCATCGTTGTCCGCCTCTTCGGCGACCTTCGAGTCGGAGTTTTTCTCGGACCCCGACGACTTGACCTTCTCGTCCTTGTCAGCATTATCCGACGCGACTTCGGGACTGTCCGTGCGTATCTCGATCGTTTTGGCTTCGGCGCTCACCGCCGCCGTCGCCTCGGAATTCTTGCCCGCTTCGGCGGCCATCTTCGCATCGCTCGCTTCAAACAGCTTGTGGTTTTGCTCGCGCCCGTTTGCAGCAATCGCTGCAACGCCCTCTGATAGACCCGCCGCATCGCCGCCCTTCGTCTTGTCCTCGGCCGCCTGAAACTGTTTCTTCTCGGCGGCGGTGGCGGCGGCGGCGGCGTTGCCTGATTTCGCGCGCGTTTCCCGCTTGACCACCGGCTTGGCGTTCTTGGCCAGTGCCGCCGCGTCCTCATCGTCGTGCGTGAGCACTTCCGACGAGTCGCTCTTGACGGGCTTCCGGCTGGTCTGCGCCTTCTGCGTGCCGCTGTGCAGCTCCACTTCGATGTGCGGCGCCAGCTCGTTGTAGTGGGCGCCGCGCTCGTTCTTGATCGACTCGGTGAGGCTGGCGCTCTCCTTGACCAGCTTCTCGAGGTCGAGGCCCGCGGCTGCACCGACAGCCGCCGGCTTTGTGTCCCTTACCGCACGTGCATTCGCCGGAGCATCGACTTCCGGCTGCTCTGCGACAGGTTTCGTCGCCACATTGGAATTTAGAGCGGCCGCTTGAAAATCCCCCGCCTCCCGTTTTGATTTCGATAAATATTCGGCGGCTTGCAAAATGTCCTCGCGCTTATTAACGTCGACAACTTTGTCGGTTGCCTCCCCGATGGCGCCACTTGCATCACCTGGTTCTTTGCCCACCGGTTTGCCATCACCGTTATCGGTGGCGACAGCAGTCTTTTGCCCAAGATGGCGGCGTTGTCGCACGTGTGGTATTAGCGCATCGCTTTCGGTGTTGTGTTCGACGTCCAGGGATGGGTCCAGCGCGGCGCGCTCCATTAAATTGCGCTTTTTACGATCGCTTTTCTCATCGTTGGTATTTTTGAGGTGACCATCATCGGCTGCATCGGCTTTCTTCTGGTTCGTATTTAATGCTTTTATTTCGCGTTTCACTTGCTCTTTGATCTCGCCGATTTTCCCTTGAATGTTGCGCTGAAGGCGCTTTTCGTACTCGGCATCTTCGGCCGCTTGCTTGTCGCGCTTATCATAATTGTCGCCTTTGATTTTCTTGATTTCCGTCTCGACTGGCGCGCTAGCTGACGCCAGCGGCGACTTATTGCCGCTGACTGTCAAGTCGCCCGACGCTTCTAGCCCCTTGACGATATCGTTACCTTCATTGCGCGAGTTAATCGCCTGCTGGCGCTTCTCTCTGATGAAGGTTTCGCCCTCGTTGCGATAGTCGGCAATCTTTTCTTCGCCCGCATTCAGCACGTCGCTCTTTTTCTGCTTCAACGACGATTCCGCCGATAGCGCCTTGCTGACGTCAAACTTCTTGGCGTGTATCTCCTTTTTGATGCCGATTTTATTGGACCCACTGTCCAAGTCTTCGTCTTCGTTGATTATCTCGCGCTTATCGACGGCCTCATCTTCCGAGTCTTCTTCGTTGATGGTCTTTAGGTCGTTCATGATCTCCTTCAAGTTGTTTTCGATGGCGGATAGTTTCGTATCGCTGTTGGCGTTGGCGTTGCCGGCAGATGGCGCTGCGGTCGGTTCGCGTTTCGTCACCGGTGACTTGGTCGACTTCTCAACGTTGCGCTTCGCCTCACCTTTGCTCGCAACCATGACGTCTTCGGACATTGGCTTGGTCTTGAGTGGATCGTTCAGCTTGTTCTGGGTCAAGACTTGCGGTTCTAGTCCCTTGGCCATGTCAATGTCACGTTTGACATCCGCGTCGCTGTCACTTCTGACAGCAACATCGCCATTTTCGCGCTTGTTTTTTATGAGCATATCGTCGGGCAGATTTTGGAATTCGTAGATACGCGAAATGGGCTTTAAAAGAGTCGCGGGTTACATGTATGAATGAATTTGGGGTTTGGTTTGGGTATACCTCTAGGATGCCGAAGGGTTTGCCGTCCTGGTAGACGATCCCAAAGGGGCTCCGACGGCGCTTGTACTTGGTGTACCCGACGCTGCCGCCATTTTTGTAGCGCTTGTCTTCGGGGTCGCTTTCCGCCGCCGCCGCTGTCGCCGTTGCTCGTTTTGCTGAAGGCAAATCGTAGCTTTGGAGCGAACTATGCTGGTTCATTTTGGGGAATTTGTATAGTGGGCCTGGATTATCGGCGGCGACGGCGGCGGCAACAGAGGCGACGGAAGCAACGGAGGCGTCGTCGCTGCTCGCCTCCTTGTTGATGATGCGCACTTGGGACATGTCGGGGTCTTTTAGGGCTACTGCTACGGATGGGTCACTGGAAACGGGTGAGAAATTTTTGAAATTTGTTGGGCCCCATTGGGGTCCCTGGAAGGGGGCCCAAGGGTACTTACTTGTCAATGGTATACTGCGGGTCGCTGATTGCTTTCGCATTAATACCGTCCGGGAGGTTTGTGTAAACTATAATAATAACTAAATTGTATAGAAAAATGTGCCAAACTTTCATTTTGTACGAATTGGATGCATAAAATGCTGGCTCACATTCAAATTGACACTAGAAATAAATTATAACAAAATTGTTACAAACTTGCTACTTGATTCTTTTTACGTAAACAAAATACATTCAGAACACACTTTGTTTTCGGTATTTCGGTAGAAAAATATCTCTTTATTAATTTCTTTCGAAAATTATGTTAACAATAAACACTTGGAACAACATTCAGGTGAAATAACACTTCTGTTATTAACCGATGTTTCTCGTTCTAAATATTCTAAAAGTTGTTAGAAGCATGCATCCAGTGTTTTTCTCCTTTTTTTTGTTAGTTTTGTGTTCGAGGTGAAAAACCTTGGAGCACAAGCTGAAAATTGTTAGAAACGTTAAAAAAAGCAAAAAACAAAAAAATATTAACTAAACTTTATTTTTCATAAACTAAACAAAATTGTAAAATAAACGAACAAAAAGCGACAAAACAACTAAACTATTATTCCTTCATAAAGAACTAGTGACACCTAGCG
>JARJDT010022463.1:0-19410 GCA_030264655.1 Leptusa sp. GC000079 | reverse complement strand
CTCTAAAAACACAACTGTAATAAAAGCTGCCTGCACAGAAGTTCAGAATTTCCACCCATGTGAGCTCACTGTCAAAACGCCACTTCTACAATCTAGTTCTGTTTTAAATCAATGACATCAATTAAACTTAACTATAGAGTTTTGATTCTAACGACGTAAATTTCTCATGTTGAATTCATTCTTGAAGTATTTTTAACATTAAAGCAATTTTGTAAGTCCCCGCTATGCTCCTTGCTGTGTTTATCAGTTTTTGGTTTAGAAATGTAGAAATCCAATCATTGCTGGCATGAGATCATGAAGTCGTGTGGTGCAAACACCAATTTCTCTCCTCAATAACCCAATAAAATTCAGATTTAGATGTGACAGAATGATAAAGTATCAACCTGTACATTTTATATAAAATCCATACGCACAATGTGCAAAGGCAAGCAAGTATTTATTCTTAAAGGCCATAGATCAAGTCTTAAATTTAGAAGTAAATCGAATATCACAATTAATTTACATCACCCATCAGTTCACTATCCCATTTGGAAAATTAAGTATTTGTAGGAAGACAGGAGAATGGAGGAGACAAGAGTTCAACATTTGTTCAACATTTCTGTCTTCAGCCAGTATATTTTTTGAAATAAAACATATAAGAGCATTTTTATTATGGCTTAAATTTTATTTATGTCAAATAGGTGTGAATACCAGATATCGGTGTGACATGTTTGGCGCTATCAAATTTGCCGAATGGAAGGAATGGAAGTCAATCGTTCAGAAGGGTGCGGATAGCATAAAACGCTGTGTAAAAAGCTGGGCCACTCTTGGCAGGCGCGCATGAACGCAGCACACTTAAAATGAAAGCTTTTATAATCAAATGATTTTTCCAAATGTTGCCAAACATGGGCACGGTTTCACGTGTAATTACATTTCGAGTGCACATTGTTTATTAGATTTCCGGCGCAATTATGCTCCTGTGTTCAACACCGGGTTCATTGTACATCGCAACACCGAACTCCCCGCAAATCAAACAACGAGAAACATCATTGACACGAACGGCAAATAGCAAAGCGTTGGTCGATGTCGATTCAGCCAGGTCCAGCACAACAGCTCTAATTACGTGAACGTTTGTTTTTGTTTTTTTATGATCAAAAATTCAAGTATACCTATACTCAAAAGCAAAAGTATAACGAGTCCAGTAATTGTTAAATTCTTCCCAAGGAGCTGTCAAACTCACACAACATTAACATATTTGATCTCCTCCAATAAGTCTTGCTCACTGTCATTATAAAATGTTCAATTAAAATATTGCTGATAGTCGATATCATTCCTTTTTTCGTTAGCTTAGAAATATGAAAATTCAGTCATGACCTGTTTGTGACCGCGAAGTTTACTCAACATAGAGGTTGGCAAACATGGAAACTATACGTGTAAATTGGCGCATTAATCCATTTGTGGTAGGCAGTTTGGCTAACAATTAAAGATCTAGAATTCTATGGGAAAATCGACACGCTTTACGGATACGAAACTTTTGATTGATAGTCCTTCTGTTCTTAATGATTTATACAGTACACAAAATTATCCTGAAATCAGAGTGTTTGTAATTTTCTTGGAAATGAATCGTGAATGAACAATACCCAAGGAACTAGGTTTCTCCGTGGATCCTAATTCCGAACATGTAATGTCGAAATGGATCCGTTAAAGAATACGAGCAATGTGAAACTTTTTATATTTATTACTCATTTGGGATTTGGGAAGTATAAACGTAAATAAAAATAAAATTTTGTGACTTAGTCCGTGACATAGCCAAATGTATGGGCTTTCTTAATCTATTTTGTGCCTTTCTCTGAACAGGCATATAGGAATGTATTATAAAATAAAAATATGTTTGAGTTGAAAATTAAATTGTATATTTACATCATTTGATGAATTCTTTCAAATTGAAATATATTAACGCAGTTAAATACCAGCAAATTAAATTTAATGATTTATTAAAATTTTGAATTTCCACGATTAAAGCACCTGCCACCTGGTTATTTTGTTATTCTGCACATTGCTATAGGAAGTAAGAAGATTACGTGTAAACAGTGTAAGTAAGGTCTTATGTTTTCCACACCACCCCTTCACTTTGATTATGCGAAGAACATGGAATTGAACCAACATAAGCAAAGCAACAGATCATAAAATCCACATAACACGTCTCTGCCTGCTGAAATCTACTCGAAGTTTGCTACTTTCATTTGATCTCAATCTTTGAGCCTGTCTTTAATTACAAATTTAATTTCCGACGTCTCAATTCAACCCGTTTAAGGTATGGGTAGTTGAAGGTGTCTCAACGCTTTTTTGTATAAGTTTAACTTTTTTTTCACATTGACTTCTCCAATTTCTAATTAAAAAGTGTTGATAGAACTTGAAATTGCTTTGAATGTTTAATTCTACGCAACGAGATGCAAAAACCAAAGTGAAAATTCCATTAACTTTAGTAGTCGCTCAACTCAAAGACAACTTTTCCTGACACAATTAGTTTTTTCCCAACGTACCTCCATTCAAAACCGACTTATTTAACTCATATAGTTTAATTTGAATTTAATTATTGTACTTTGTACTTACATATGACTAATAAATTTAAAAATCTGAAGCTTGAGTCTGAATCTGAAGTTGGATTGAGTTACGCTTTGTTCTTTCTGGTATTCGAAACACCAAACCCCACGTGTTACGGTGTTAAATTTAAAAATAAAAATAAATGATGTCTCTCGTGCTATTTTAAGAGCATTTCACCATTGTCACTGAACATTACTAACTACTTCTAATATCTAATCACGGGATGCACCTTTAGAAATAACTAAATACAAAAGCTTTCAACCATTAATGAAGATATTTTGAATCGACATATAAAGGTTGTGGTTTGCCTTTATCAAAATCGGAATAAAATAACTTCAATGGTTTGGCTAACTGTTGACTATTTGAAATTAGAATGTTATTCACAGAATCTGTACATGAAATGAATAGGTGCATATGGAAATGAGAGAAAGGAGCTCGAAAAAGTTGAAATTTCCGCGTTCCTCGGGTAGTTTATTTCCAAGTAAACAACACTGATTGCGATTTCAAAACACAAAGACAAGAGGAATGTTAATGGTTCATTTATTTTGAAAGATAATAAAAATAAAATTTGAACGCTTCACTTCCTTTCAGTAAGAAACAACAATGTTCATGTGCATGTGTGTGAATACAGCTGTGTGTAAAATGAACGAAAGAACGAAAACAAATGATATAAAACAGTGGCATGCTCTTTCACATTTATCGTATCGATGCATCAGAACAATTATAATAACGTTGTTGTCAGGTTATATCATAACACACCTTTTCCTGATTTATCCTGATGAAAAATTACGCAATCGTACCGGGAGTTCAACTGATATCGTTGTTAGGAAGTTAGCTATGGCTCAGGAAAAATAACAAATTTATGAACGATTTCGGTGGAACTCAGGGTATCTAGGCTGATTTTGTATAGTCGTATAGTGAGTGTTAATGCCGCACGTTTTTAATGTTCAATGCATTATCTTGTCACTGTAATTGGATATGATTTATGCTTGTATAAATATGCACTGAAAAAGAAATATTTTTGGGTAGTAAAATAGTTACAGTTCTTTACTTTGGCAAGTTCCTATTCTACATGTAATCATATATAGGGTAATCGAATAGACCTGAAGAATATAACAGTTGAAATTCGCGCCATAAATAATCTCAAACTAACTTACAAAACATATTAGTTTGATATTTCTATTTGATCATCCTGTACCTGGCGCCTAAATAGGAAAAATTAATAGAATTGTGCACTAGTGCACAATGTTTTCATTAATTAAAACTCACAGATTCTGTAAAATGCACTAACCATTTAATCAAATTTATTATTTTAATTAAAAATCTTCCTGCTTTAAACTTATTGTTCATCTACGTTATTTTATATAAGTTATTTACAGGGTGTAGAGAAATTGGCGGATAAGCTAGCAGATTCAATTTAATAACAGAATTTAGCTTACGAGTTATTAATTTTTCTTACGTAACTTTACATATTGTTCAAAACAACAAAAACAGGAAAATAATTTGACACGCATGGAACGGACACCTTTCCAACGGGGAATTGTACAAAAGAATGAGCATGCATTTGGCATTTTCAAAACCTCACATCACAGGATTGTTTTATGCAACATTTTCTGTAATCACTATCTGTTTTAATTTGAACACAAAAAGTTTTACAGGTGACAAAAATTTACAACGTACAATGCTACAATTTAGATCGTGTAAAAGACTCGCATGCACTCGTTTTTCGAAATGTTTGTCTCTCTCCCTGGAAAACAAATTACTGGGTGAATCTCAACGTGAAAAATCCTGAATCTACAGAATATTACGAAAATATTTCTAAAACCCATTAAAAAATCCGAAATTTTACAGTCACCCTATATCTATATTTACGAAGTAAAATGAGGCGGGTCCATAGTTATATGCATTGGTAAACAAATAAATTCTTAGAATCCATTGATAAATTTATTCATGTTTTTATAAACCCTTGTTCCATAGTATTTTCTTACTCGCCGTATTTATAACATTAAAAATACACGTTTTTCGTGGATTGGGCGTTTTATGCATATGGTTTGGTGGGTTCACCTAATAGTAGTCATATGTCACGAATCCGAGTTAAGTTATTTGTGATTTAGAGGTGTTTTTAAAATGGACTTCAAAACACGAGATTAATTATGTCTATAACTAAACGCTGCTGTTATAAAGTACCGTAATATTTTCCTCCTGTAAACCAGATGATAAAAATATTATGATGTACAAATTCATAATGAAGCCGTTTCGTCGGCTTTAATGATGTAAAATGAGAAATGTTTTAATCAAAAATTTTATAATTTAACATCTTAAATTAAAATCATTATGAAGATAAGCCTAATGTTCGCATTATATCATGACGTCAATTTGGGGAACAAATTTTGCAAAATGCGCAATTTCTACGTAATTGAAATATGCGTATCGTATATGTACAAGTACGTAAAACAATTGCAACGCGTACATTTCGCTTATGGCGTTAACTTAGCGGCGAAATGTTCACACACATGCACAATATAATCATAACGACCTTGTTTGTTATTTAAATTAGGCATAAGATTAATTAATTAATTAAAGTTGGTGTTGCGCTTATAAAGGATTATGAAGCATCTTACCAATGTGTAAATACCACAAGCGTAACTTCCTTTGCGAACAGAACGCCAGCAGCAACATGATGTCATAATAACCATTTTGCGGCGGATGTTAATTTATCCACAAGTGGAGAAAAATTTATTTTCAGCTCAATTTGTGGTTTAGTCAGCCAAACCAAGTTTGGGACAATCAATGACAATTGATGGAAATTGAACAATCTTCCTTCGTTGAACACATCGCAGGAACATTTCCAAACCCATCTTCCACAGACAATTGAATAAAACTCGCCAAGAACCACATATTTAATGGATGTAACATTTTGTATAAATATCCGCGGGCAACGGGCATTTTTCGAATTACATGTCAACGCAATAAGTCGAGTTCTTTTTGAATTTTCGGAAAAAAACGATAAAATACAAAACTCAGTTGATAAGAATCTCTTTTATACTTTTTGAATATTATTATGTTTAAATGCAAAGAAAGTAGCAATATAATAAATAACGGCTGTGTCGATCAATTGGTAAATTAAAATGAACAAAAGGGCACGGCGAATACGATGATGAAAGCGAAATGAAGAAAAGGAAAAGTTTTTGTTCGTGTGCTAAGATCACGCTGCTTTACGGTGAGAATCTTTTTCTGCTGCAATGTTAGCGCGACGCGTATGCGTGTTTGCAATGGAATTGCATAAACATTCGAGATGGGAGCGGCGGCGGCACTGAGGATGCTCGGCGTCGCTTACGAACTTTACCTCGACGCTACGCTCACAATTTACTCATGCGCAAGCCGCAGGTGGTTGGTACCAAAATGTATTTTTTGAAAACCCTTCATCCTTCATCATGTGCCTAAACCAGGAAGCCATTTGTATTTAGCGACATTGGTGTAAGTAAATGCCTCTGGTTTGTTCTAGTAATTCGCAGATCAAATAAGACTTCATAAACATCTTCAGTTCCGAGAGCATTCTTTGCAAATGCTAATGCTTTGAACTAACTTACAAATTAAAGTTGTTTATTTTTGGCTTTGCAACATATTAAGCAACAGATGGCAAATATGGGGATGTATTGCGATAATGCGATATTGTTAACTGGCTGTTTTTTATGAACCATCCGAAATTTCAATGTTTAATGTTTGTTGTTGGTTAGGTGGTATTATCTTCTTGATTATTACTTCCGTAAACAACAGAACCGAACTCTTAGATTGATCGAATGGTGATGTTGATGAGTTCAAGCGTCAAGCCTGATCTGGCTGATATGGAACTAGAGCATGCACAAACACATATAATGCGATCAGAAGATTAATGTATCTGACAGAGGCGATCAGTTCCTGTACCAGACAAATGAAATGCTATCAGATTAATCATGCTTTTACTGCATCGGTAAACCCATTTCATTTCCAGAAAGGTATGTGCAACAGTTTTGCCATGATTCCAAATTTTAGGTGCGAATTTTAAACCTATAGGTAGATACAATACGTATAATAATAATGTACTATAGGTACCCAACACATAATTTAATTAATTCGCTGAGTTTCATGAAAAGTTATAATTCCTGTTTTAATAGAATATTACATAAAACAGCAATAATTTTATTTCTCATTCCAAGTTTCAACATTCAACAAAAGCTGTTAATGATTTATCATGTAAAACATGTGTTTTGTGTTATTTGTTAGTTTTTAAGTTTCAAGGAATAATTTTTATACAAATTGGCGACTTTGTCGCAGCACTCAAACGAGAGAAATACAACTTATATGTTGGTATATTTAATAAAGTTTTTGATCAAACAACACGAAAAAGAAGTGTTAAACAGCCAGGACATGATTTGAATTTAACCTATTGTACGAGAATTCCTGGACCTATAAACCCCATATTTAAAAAAATGTAGGTCAACTAGCAACGACTTTATCAGGCTTGCACTAATCATGTAATCATGTCAAGCCACCTTAAATGCGCAGATCATCAAAATTCCAACAAAAAAATGATGGAGTCGATATGGATTGTCCTTGTCCCTTGTAATTCTGTCGTTCATTATAAGTTGATTTTGATTTTATGGGGCATTAGTCCTTTGAAGGCTTCGTATTCGTTTGGCTATATAGGGCTATGTTAACTCACAAACTGAAATCATCCAGAAATCAAGATTAATGTGTAGGAATGAATAGAACTTGACGAAGCTGAATAATTTTTGCTTGGGGCTTGGGCTGTAAAAAGGAGCAAATGAAGGACCTAAATCTGATAAAAAAGGCATTATTTGCAAAGTTTTAAAAGAATTTGTATTGAATATATCAAACTGGTACGCTGATGAGATTTTTTTAATGAACCGAAGTTGTATTGATCCCTTTCTGTTTTTAGCTTGAACAAAAGTGTTTGCAAGATTAGGTCGTTTGAAAAACATTGAAAATGAAAACGCTTTGTTGCATATTAATATGTATCATAAAAAATTTAATACAAAATCCATTAAATTCAATAGTACCTAAATGTTTTATATTTCGATCATAAAATATATACACGAATAAAGAGCTTTCTTCTATAATTCAATTAAATACAAAATACATTTTTATAGCCGACATAGCATTTGGTTTGAATAGAAATAAATTGAGAATTTATAAATGCTGTTCACATTTTAAATTTTATAGACGCTAATTTTTAGTTGTTTGATTGAATTAATTAGTTTATTAAGTCGGATCAATAAAAAAATCCAATTTTCTTAATGTTCTGAAAGTGCAAACAAATAAGCAAATGTTAGGTATTAAGAAGCAGCCTACAAAAAATTAGGGTAATTAGAAATTAGAGAAGGTTGACTCAAGATTGACGGCTTTTCTTCATAAACTTGACATCTTGATGTTCTGCAGAAACAACTCTGTCGCCAAACCTATCCTGAGTCTAATAGAGAATGTTCGTATCCTGTCTGTTTCATTTGCACTCAAGACAGCACTTTAGTTTGGTATTCCTGACGGCTTATTCGTTTATTGACTGCAACATCTTCGAATGATTCGAAATGAATTTGATTTACCCTTGCGGATATCTCTATCATGGTTGTGTAATTTGATTAGTTCTGACTTTACCTAGATGTAATTTCACGTTACACGAAGATTATCTGCAAATATGTTGACTGAACTTCTTGTTTTCGATCAATTTCAATTTCGTGCTGCAAAACTTCTTCACATTTCATAATTTCTCCAAGTTTGATTACTTATTTCAATGTTTGTTTAGTTGATCATTGCTAATTGCAAATACTCATAGGTCTTACGTGAAATTATAGGGAAAGGTTAGTCCAAGTTAGACATTTTAATGGCCGAATTTGAGTTAAAACATATGAACGGAGCCGCACAAGAAGGAAGAACAAGATAATTTAATATTTCTCCATGGATATAATTCACTGAATTTACTCTCATTATTGGAATTTATGGTACATACACATTTTCCAAGTTTTCACAGGCCAGTTGCCAGTAACGATCCCGTGTATGTGTGTGTATTATGTATACTTATACAATAAATAGTTATAGTGGCTGTAAAAGTAAAAAGCTGGAAGCGCCGCGTGCACGAATTGAATTCGCAATTTGCTGTAGACTTATCTTGCAAGCGTAGGTGGCTTCTAGATGAGGTTTATATGCATAAGAAATAACATAAACTCAAAGGTGCTATGATTAAAAGACATGTTGACATTAGCGATAAAAGTAGGTTTGCGCACAAGGAGTAAAAAAAAGACGAAAATGTTGAATGTAGGTTGTTTACAATTATATTAGGTTTGTTCATACTTACATATACATACGTTATTTGCTCATACTAGCGAAATTGTTTTACACGTGGTTTTAGATGGAAGTTCAACGGAAGTTTATACGAAGAAGTCGTTTCATGCTCGGGCCTGACCTTTTATAAAATAACGACTGTAGTAGTTTGTTTGATAGCATTACCCACGTTATCATCGCTGTTAAAGTCACCGTAACAATTCCAAATTACGTTTTTATTTGACTATTTCTTATTTATATGTAGCATGAATAACTTATTAAAAAAATATTTTTTAGATAAAATAAATTGTTGTTCTGATTTTATCGAAAGCAATTACGTTGATTTGTTTTAATGGTTTTTACCTTGTTTTGTGCTGTAATTTACCCAAAATCAATTTAAACTCGTACTACTTCATCAAGTTACAAATGTTTATGTTACAATTAGTTATCAAGTTTCTCAAAACACGATAATTGCATTTGTTTTGTATTACCTGGTCTTCAATAAATAGGAATTGATCAAATACGATGAGAGTCAGCAGTGTATAAGGATTTTTATAAAGGTGAGAAATAATTGATTCAAAAAGAATGAATAATACAACAAATTTTGTTTTTATACCGTTCCATCACCAAAAAAAGCGTAAATATTTAAAGCCTCATTGCTTTAATACAACATATCTAAATATGTTTTAACCAAATATTAGGTTTCAATATAATTGTTTGTAAGATAAATAGGAAAGTTTCGCCGCGTCGCCGATTCCATCATCAACTTGAAAGTTGTTTGTTTTCTTAATCGAGGTAGATTGTGGCGCCGGATTGCGGTTCGGTGGTGAACAAAATCGATTCAAATTTCTCGCCCTTTGGTAGCAAGTCCTTATAGAATTTCTCTTTCAGCATGGCAATGTATTTGTCAACATTATCGTGCGTAAGGAGCGCGACGACGCAGCCGCCCCATCCAGCACCCGTTAGGCGAGCGCCATACGCGAAATTAGTTGATAGTTCAACAAGTCGATCCAATTGCGGGTGACTGCATTCGTACAAATCCTTCAAGCTGGCATGACTCGATGACATTAAATTGCCGAGCGCTTCCAGCGTCGATTCGCCACCGGCTAGACTGGTCGTACATTCGGCGTGAAATTGCTGAACTCGCAGTGCCTCTGAAACAGAAAGCAAAGCAAGGATCGCCCCGTAATTTAATAACACCCGCGGACATAATTACAAACTCTTTTTCTTTTTAGGTCTCATTTTTAATTTATCAAAGTTTATGCACGAAATGTCGCTTCTCTGGGGTTACTAAGTGATTATACATTTGCTTAGTTTTCAACTCCCTGAAGTTATACGAAATTGAAATAAATAAATACCTAGGAAATTTCAAACTCCACTTAATCCAACCTCAATTAATATAACTTTGAAAACTAAACACAATTATAAATAGAGGAATTTCATGAATGCATTACATCGTACACCTTATGAGAGGAATTCTGTTTACCTCTCATATATAATGTTATTATAGATATTTAACAAGAGCAGATTTTCCATATTCCAGAATTTCTTGTGCAACAAGGAAATAAGGGTTTCACGAGTCGTGTATTTAAGATTTCTGGTCTCGATTTCAACAAAATTTGCGACAATATCAAAACAAGATAACGATAATAATAGATTGAAGAAAAAATGCAAGATTAAATTGAGTGAGACAAGACCAGAAACTCAAATTTATTGTCTTAATTTTAGAAAACAATACAAGAAATACTATACCTTGATAGACATGCATTGCCCGTTGATACAATTTGAACACTTTCATACGTTTAGTGTTATCAGTCAGGGACACTTTTGCCAATTCTTCATTCGTAGTTTCCAATTCCATTAAAATTTCATGCGTAGTGTAAGTCTCTTCATGTAGACACTTCCCAACCAGTGTCGACATTGCGTCCAAGTCCATTTTTAATACTGATTGTAACTCTCCCAGCTTCTTTATATTGCGCCACTCTAAACCGCTTTTCTTGGCGAGGATCTATGAAATCGTATACGTTTTGATAGTGCCTTCCATAAGAGTATAATAAATAACATAGAGGAAACTCGACCGAAAGCTCTCGAACGATTGTTATTTAGATACATTCAAGATACAAGACTACAAGTATATTTTATTATCAGATTCGCAGAGAAAAATTGTAAGCATGAAAAGAACAAAAGGAAGAATTCACCTGTTTTTACAGACTGCAATTTTCTAGATTTTTATATCGCAAGAACTTTTATTATTATTTTTTTATTTTTAGTTAGTGTGACCTTTTGGAAAGTTGAAAGTGTATAAGAACACAAGTATTAAGGTGAAGATGGTCAAAGTTTTCCCCCAATTTAGCCCAAACCACAGAATCCCTGAATCGATTTACTTTTTAATTAACAACAAACTTGACTAACATAATAGAAAGGACAATAATGAGATCTCCTATAATGTTGTAGGAACTACACGAAGATTGGGCCCTTGCAAATGTGGAAGTTGGAAGATGTACCAAGTTTAGAATTTATACAAACTTGAGTTTCACCGGAAATTATTAAATAGAAACAAATTTCTTTTAAGATTACCTCATCTAAGATTTCAAAGTTTAAAGTAAAAAACTTCACTTTCGTTTTGATGAAAAGAAGACCTCGCATTCCAACTTGCATGTTACATATTTTACATTATAACAAATTCATCATTCCTTTCCAAGTATGAAGAGAAAACTAGAAAATTATTAAATTCTAGAATTGAATTCAAATTTCTTACAATCAGTTAAAGACAGTGCCAATTTTCTTTTCAACTTTTGCCTAATATAACTTTCATGAATAAATTACGTTTCTGTCAGCAAAATCTTAGCCTATGAATATTTAATTGAATAATACATTCAAATGAAGACTGAACACTCAAAAAAACATCCAAAATGATTGTTTGAATAATTTACAACTTCAAACCGAGTTTGATTAGTGGATGCCCATTATCATTTAATTGAGAAATTAAGTAATCAATACATATATTTATACCGCACCCCAAAGACAATTAATTAAAAAATTTGATAAAATGATGAGAAAGAACAAACAAAATGTTGCGCACAAGACTTGCGATCGAGTAATATCTTACAAAAGCATATTGCCAAGTGAGGCAATTAAATAGTAATTACCTGGGCACCTAGGCGACATTCGACGACGCGGCAATTGTAATCAGCGGTCGCTGCTTTGTTAAGTTGAATCAAGCTGTGTGCTATTACGAAAACCGCCCTCTGAGGTAACCTCATGTCCTCTGATCTCAAAGGATCGAAATTTATTAATTTAGCACAACCTGCAAAACAAAGTTCATAAGCCCCATCAATAATTCATTGCAAAAACCCAAAAGATTTTCGAAAGTCATATTTTATAGCACACATAAACCATTTATAAATACACTGCTAGCGAAAATGAATGGGATAAGCAAGACTTAAGTAATTCTAAAAATGTAGCAAAGTAGCAAAATGTCACAATCAAAAGACCTTGGTTACGACCTTGTTTAATTGTGATGCGGTGCAGATTCAATTTTGGATTCGTCCTTCATGCAATTTTTTACATTAAACAATATCTTTCATCCCGCCCTTTATTGCTAGCACGGCACATGAAATAAAATAAAACGTAATCTCAATGTTTTAAGAATGCAGTGATATCGTCAAACAAATCTATAAATGCCACTATTTTAAAATGTGTATCCCACCAATTGCAATGATTGCGAATAAAATTTCAATATCGGACTGGATTATTTTTTTTTATTGGTTTTCTCAAAACTGACAAAAACGTTTCGCCGCGCAAGAAAATATTCCTGAATTCATTTAGTATTTATGATCCTAATGGAAGTTTTCAGCGCACATTATTCGGTTCTAAGACTTGTTCTAGTTTGTTTTGTGGTCTGCTCAATAGCATTTTCTTTCTTTATCGTTTCCTATTCCTTCTTCTATTAGAGCTCATTGCTGCCATCACGCGATATTTTGGAATCAGACACGCAAAAAAAGTTTGTTGATTTTGTTCCGCATTTTTTTTTTGATTCGTTACGGTCTCTTCGGGTTGTTTATTGCATCAAAGTATGTATTATTGAACGGTAGTAGAAAACAATAAACGAGACAGAATATCACAACCGAAGACTTTCTTTAGTGGCCTCGTAAACAATTCCCAAATATCACATTCTTATCGCTGACTTTATATTTTATCGTAAAGACCAACCAACGCGCACTCTTAATCATATAAGAAAAACATTCCACTACAATACTACAACAATATTATGTTTTTTGCAAACTCAATGTTAACACCTACCCAAGTCTTGTAATTTAACACTATACAAAGTGTTTCAACTATACAAAAAAATTAAATTGATTCTTAATATCAAATAAAATATTTGTGATTGTCAAATTAGTAAAAAATGTTATTTAAATTTAAGAGGAAACTAAATTAAAAATTAATTGAAATCGAAACTTATACAGCAAATCGGAAACGTGTAGCACGTAATTCTTTTGCAATTCAATTACCATCGACCTGATGAATTTTTCATGTTTTGATATCCCACCTGTATGCACTGCAGAATTAATCAAAATTCAAAATTTAATTAACAACGTTGTGCTTTTAGTAGAGACGTAGCAAAATCCAATAGCAACATTCATTTCAATTCCGCAGTTTGTCGAGATTCATCCATTTTACTAGTATTATAAATGATCAGCGTTCGTCGTCCTTTACGAGATAGTTTAATCGATTGAGCAGTCGATGTCGATAGAAGGAAAATACGCGAACGAGCAAAGCAAACATTCAATCCCAACGTAAAGTTTTATTTGAGCATACCTAATGAAAGGTTGACGTAAAGTGCACCAATAAGTACCTTTTAATAGAAAAGAGATTGTTGAGATTGTTGGGAATAAAATGCAACCTTGTTTTACAATCAATTTGCTAATACGTATAGCGGACGCTCAAGTTTTTACTCATTTATGATGAAAACCTAGATGCAATGAAAAGGACAGCATCCTTAGTCCTCAGAGCACAACAACTTGATGGAAGAGCTAACGCTAACAAATTACTTCTATTTGTATAGTAGACGTCTAAAATAACAAAGCTGAATTGAGTACCGAAGGATGTCAAGCCCAAGACGCGAAATTGACGAAGGATTGGACGAAACGATTTAATCGCCTTCAGTTTCGCATTTAATTTGTGTTTATACTGTGTTAGATGAGATGCAAGGGAAAAAGAGAACTTTATTAGAGCAATAGGATACGCACAGTATTCTTCGAATGGTTTTGTTTGAAGGCTTCATAATCAAGTACATATTAGTTGATACTTCATTGAATTGAATTGAATTGAATTGACTTGAATTGAATACGATATCAGTTTTAGACATCCTTGGGTTTTACTTAAATTGACAATAAAAGACGAAATTCATGTAGTGTAAAGGTGAGTTTTTACTTATTGACGATATTGTGACGCACTGGCTCCCTCACGTTTAGTATAATATCGCCAGAAACCGACCTTAAAGAATGTTACACGATTATTAATTAAGTATCCAGATAAAATACAAGAATTAAATTTGCATTCATTATTTTATCTTCTATGCATATTTGCTTATTACTTGCCCTCCGGTATTCCGGTGAATGTTCCCGTTGGGAATCTTGCTCATAGTTTTAACCTAACTGTGATAAAAATCAATTAGCTACGTTTTAATTAATTTTTCATTATTCCCAAAATAGAAATTAAACACACAAATATTTAATCCAATCAAAATATCCGAAATAGTAAACACACGCATATGTTCGTAAGTAATTATTTTTCTATATGCTTTATTGCTTTTCAGAATTTTCTGATGGTTTATAACTTGTATTTCTTCCTATTCAATAGTATCAATTCAATCCGATTACAATTGCCAATAGAGCTTTGGATTGAACGTATCGGCTCTAATGTATTGTATTGCCTTATTATTTATGATGCTTTTTGAGGATAAAAATTGTTCTAAAAATGATATTTACGAACTCAAATAGGGAACACTGTCTGTCAAGTGTCTCGAATGCAAGAATTTTTGGCAAACTTTGATAATAAACTAGTATTTGCATGATTAATTTCAAGATATTGGCACACTGCCCATTTTGCTGTTACTAATTATTCATTTTTTTTAGAAAACTGATTTGTGTTGCATGAGTTGATTTTTTCTAATGTAAAATTAAAATAAACTTGAAGAGAACAAACTAAGTCCGAAAAGGTGGATAACCGCCTTTAACATTCAAAGAATTTATCACAAAATCAATATTTTCATCGCAAAACGCAACATGTAAGAATAGAACATAGATGAAAATTTATTATTCCTTTTCTTGTATTTCTATAAAGCAAAGAAAAGAAATCCAGTTAGTGTCTTTGTTGTAAATAAAATATAGCGTTAGCATTTGTATATTGTATTCAAAAAGATAAGATTTCTTCTATGAAAAATCACGATATAAATCACACAACAGAAGTGTGTAATGGAAATTGATGAAAAAACGTATAATTTATAGTTCCACAATTTGAAATATGATGAAAGTCACATAGAGAGAAATGTTATATTATTGTAACTTGTAACTATAGGTGTATACGTACTCGAGGTTGATGCATCACATTACATTGTTAATTAAAACTCTTCGTTTCTAATTATATTGTTTTGATTTTGATTTATGAATGCGAATTAATTAATCATTATTATACGCACCTTTGTGCCATGAATCAAGGTATATGTTCCAGTTCATTAAACATGATTTTGCATACGCAAACCAAATGCGTTCAATTTAGATTTATCTCAAATTGCATTTATCAGTAAGTATAAATATTTAGTAACCAATTACTCACAAATTGTATATTGATAGAGGAAATCAAATATTTGCATTAATACCATTTCATAAGCATTCAATTTTAATAATGAGTTTGTGTGATTTATTAATTAAAGTATCTAACAGAATACTGAACAAAACTTGCACAATTATACCTTTGTTTTGGCAATTGCCAGTTGCAAACAATATTTAAATTCGCTGCATTTGTTGCGAACTCTATGCATTTACACCTATTCACTCCACGCCCGCTCGCGTATATTCCTGTGATCCTGTCCTGTGAATACTGAATACCGGGCATTTGTTACAGTCAGGAGGATTTGTAAACGATTCAAATGGTATTCAAAGAAAAACGTCCGCCAAAAGTACTCTTAGTTTGGCAAATGCATATTTGTGAATGCTATACAAATATCAAAATGACCTATATTTCCTTTTGATAAACCTAATCCTGCGATAGACATTCAAAACACACAAATATGACTGAATTGAACTTAAATTTTAATCAAAATTTAAAATGAAACGTGAATTACAGTCCAAAAAACTCAGCGCTTTTGATCAATGGCAGATGAATGGAAAGAATTCAATTATTTGAATATTGTAGATAATAAATTTGAAATAATTTAATTAACAAAAGTACACAATAAACATGATATTATTTATTCAAAATTATTAGTGCAAGTTCAAGTTGCTGTGTTGCATTGCAAACTGCTTGCATATGAAACATATACAATGTGATATCTGAATTATCTGAGGTTATCAGCAACGGAAACATTGGCGCTATCAAAAGATTTCTGCATTTTACGAGATGACAGAATTATGCTCATGAATAATTCATGCCACTACACATCGCTAACATATTATTGACACATTGACAGGTTTTACTTACCCTTGGAAGCAAGAAATGCGATGGCTTGATCCATCCCTCCGCCTTCAGTGCCAATATACCTTTCACATTTTGCACAGATGGACGCAATCTCTGTACGACCAATATCAATCTGTAAAGCAAAAACCAAGTGTTAACTATATGAAGACTTGACGTAAAATAATACAAAAAAATATCTCTTAATGTAAAACTTTAAACAGTTGTTATTTGTCATAACTTTCGCTAATTATAAATATTCAATTTAAAATCGATATATGAAAACTATATTTCCTATAGTTGAATGCATGGTTTAAATCCTGAAAATACGGTTCTTCAAATAGTCCATTATCAAAGTTTATCGCCCTGTTTTGTTGTGAATTTATCTGAATGATAAAGCGTTTAGTTTCGGGGCGAAATACTTCGGACGCCTAGTCTAGAGTGAAAGCACGGGAAGGACGAGTACATAAGTGCGGCACATAAATATTCAACGAGGACCTTCCCTAACAAATATACTGAAGCACGCAATGCGTGAGTAGGTCCTTTCTAAACTCCCAAAATAAGGGTTTGGGTTCGAGAGTCAAAGACTTTCATTTCACTAAACCCAACACAGATTTTCTACATTGAATGAGGGATATGCTGAAATGGGAAAATAGTTTAGTTTCAAATTTTACTCAATTTAAATATAAATTACTATAAATTTATATCTAAATAATGTATCCTTAATACATATTCACAAGAAACTGGATTTTCCTGCGCCAAGTCCTGTTTTAGTTTGAAAATACTAAAATGCTGCTACAAGTAAATACAACGACAACGGGTTTAATAAATTTATATTTAGTAAATAAAGTAAATTAAGCCTTTCAAAATACGCATTAATGGTTATACGTAAAGTTTTAACACGATTCACCTTCATTATCACCCCTTTCATCCTTTGAGAATTAAGCCTTTAACCAACCGCAAATGGTGGTACACTTTTTGTGTACACCTAAACCAAAAGCAGGAAACAATGTAGAATGTAGCACAGGAAGTTATTGTCAAGCTCCTGTTTCATGAAGACAATGCTCTATTTTTATGAACTTTTTTCCATCAAAATAAAAGGTCCGTAGCAATACACAAGATAAATAAAAGGAAATTACATTTGCATATCATTTACATTGCAAATTTATGCAGGTATTGCAGAATGTATTAAGTTTGCATTTTCATGGTTTTTCAAAAACAATATCTGATATCGTTCATGATTACTTGTAATTTAATACTAATCTCAACTTCAAGATAAAATGAAATATTCTATTTACCTACATTCGAGTTTAATCCCGCAAAGTAAACAAACAAAATGATGTCGACTGTCGGTTGCCGGTAAGTACATAAATTGACTGATTTCCCTTTAGAATTTGTTGATATTTTAATGTATACCTATATGTATTGTTAGATATAACTTATGATTCGTATACAGGTTTCTAGTCAAAATAAAAATTGAAAAATTATTTACCTTGTAAGTCTAGACTTTTCGAATTCTCTAGTATTGAAAAGAGGAAATGTTTATAAACATAATCGTGCATGATTTCTTAGGACAGGATTTCTCGGAACTTCAAGAACTTGACAATATAACTGAAAATAACTGCAATAATGGAGAGCGAGAATTGACGTTTTCTTTGAAGAATTTTAAAAAGGAAATTGAAATATCTTACAATGTCCTTTAGGGTCAAGCATTCTTAAGTGAAATTTGCAAATGTAAATCCAGAAAGATTAAATGAAAATATATATTGAAATGATTTTTTATACATTCCCACATCCTGATTTCGTGAATAAAATCAAAATCAATACCAATGGTTTATTCCATAGCTGCACTAAAGTTTCGATAAAGTGGTATTTCCGTAAGGTTACAAACGAAAATGCGCAAAGAAAGTACGGCTTTAGCTGGTTTTTAACGCCGAGAAAAATCCACTTACCTCATGCGCGTGAGCTGTTGCCAGTGCGGCCGCACAAACCAAGGCGCTGCTGCTGGATAATCCCGCACTTTGGGGAACCGTGCCGCTGACCATCACCTTTAATCCTTTTAATCTCGTTTCCTTCTGAATGATTTCACATATTCCCTTTACACCGCACAAAAAGTACTGATACCATTGCGGTGCTCCATTGGTCAAATTAATTCTATTTTAGAGGAAATAAAAACAAATTGACAAATCACAAGGAACACCATGATGGCCTCTTGCTTTATGTAGTATACTATTATTGACTACTTTAAAAGGCCTGTGTCTACAAGATTAACAAAGAAATTTTAAGTTTATTCGAAAAATAATGCGCATTTACGTCTTGTGGAAATTTACTTTACTTCAAAACTAAAAGGAAAAAGATGAAAAATCAATGATGCCTAATAGATTTTCTGGCGCAAAAATATGTATAATTGGTCATCCTCGTTTTAAAATAAATTTTTAAAAAATAAATGCTACGTACGAAACCTCTTTAAGTTTGCATTCGTATGGTGAAAAGGTCGAATCCAAATTGGTTAAACGAAGCGTCCCCTCGTTATCGGTAGAGACAGCGAGCAGGATGTCCTGCTGTAATGCCATCGGACAAACACCATATCCACTGTAGTCGATATGTTCACCGATGAGATTAACCCTTCTTAGCCCAACATACGGCATCAGTGGAAATTAAAAGGATTGGACGAGGAAAAGCAATAATCAAAAAGAAGAAAACGCTTTTAGTCCTGCATAAGATAAAAATGTTCAAATTTCAAAAGCGCGGTAAATACCTGCCAGGTACGCGGACATAAAATGTAGGCTCGCATTTGTATGTTGCGGCAAACTGCGACTTGAGTTGCCTGGTTCG
>JARJDT010022458.1:0-14223 GCA_030264655.1 Leptusa sp. GC000079 | reverse complement strand
CTTTAAGTGCCCTGAAGACACTTTTGCCCTAACTATTAGGGCTGTCCAAATTATCGCGAAAAACCACCGAAAACAAGACAAAAACCGCCATAACAAGCAAACCATGGGAGATACAGGAAAGTCCTAAATACAAAAAAGACGCAAAATTTAATTGCCTTTAAGTTCCCCGAAGACACTTTAGCCGTAACTTTTAGGGCTGTCCAAATATTCGCGAAATAAAGACAAAAATCGCAATAACAAGCAAACAATGGGAGATACAGAAAAGTCTTAAATACCAAAAAGACGCAAAATTTAATTGCCTTTAAGTTCCCTGAAGACATTTTTGCCCTAACTATTAGGGCTGTCCAGATATTCGCGAAAAACAACGAAAAAAAACAGAAAAAAACTCGTAATAACAAGCAAACTATGGGAGATACAGAAAAGTCTCAAATACAAAAAAGCGCCAAAAATTAATTGCCTTTAAGTTCCCTGGAGACATTTTTGCCCTAACTATGAGGGCTGTCCAAATATTCGCGAAAATCCACAAAAAAAAGAAAAAAATTGCAATAACAAGCAAACTATGACCATTGACAAATCTTAGTAATGCGGCTAAAACTAATACCAGAAACATTTTACAAACTAGTTGGTAAATAAATTTACCTACAATACTTATATAAAGATTTTTGAGAAGTTAATTACTATTCTTCAAATAACAAGGCATGTGTCAAGATTATTCACCAGACTAAAGGATTACAATTTTATTATATAACTGAACATTAATTCTGTGGCCGACTAATATATTTGCCAAAAGTTTAAGAGCTTTCAATAATCAAGATACAATGTTGTAGTGGAATTTTTTATCAACATCATTAATACTTTAACATTAATTAAAAATAATATCAGCAATATTTTAAGGATTATTATTGTCAGTAGATTAATTAATATTATTTTAAGTAAAAGACAAATAATTGCTTTTTAATTTTCAACTTTTATCACTATCATAAGTTTGTTAAACTTCTATCTAATGCTCCAATGTAATCCATTGCTTTACAATTATTGTTGCGCAACTAAAATGACAACATGTAATAATAGTTTCTTTTATAAAGGAGTACTAAATGCGTTTCGGACCTTTGTAGAATTTGTTTACATTTTTCTCCGTTTTTAATTAGTATGAAAGAGGATTTAAGGAATGTTTTTGATTTAAGTAAAGTGAGTTATTGAATATTTATTTATTCAAATTGTTCGAATAAAGTTTTGTATGATTCTAGAATCCGATAAGTTGTTCCAAAATGTAATCATTAGCCCCAGGATTGGTATCAGGCAACTGAAAGGACAAATCATTAATCAACAGCACAAACTTTAAATTGAAAGTTTACAATATGTCCAGCATGATTGACCCAATAAAAAGCCAATTGGCCATATTTCTTCTCATATCCTTCAACGATATCATCTACATAAAAAGCTTTACGGTCAGCATTTCTAAATCCATCTGCTCCATGCCAGTCCATATTAATATATCCTCTATAGGTACCTTCAAGATTGACTACCCAATCAACTTGGCCATTATAGACGTAAACTTTGGAATTTGTGTTTTCTAATAAATATTTAACAGAATCAAGAGTTGGTGCTACTTTATCAATAATTGGTGGAGCAATCATTGATGTCTGGGCATCATAAATTAACGAAATGCTGAATAGAGGACCAACCACATCATTCATGGTATTCCTTGTAAGTGTAGAAGAAACTGATTGTACTGGAGGAATTACTGGCAAATAGGCAAATGAAATTTGATATGTGGCCAGGACGAAATTGATTAAAACATCTTTAATATCATTAGCTTCTACCCAGTTGCCCAAATTACCCGCTGCCCTTGCCTCTACTGCTAAAGTATTGCATGTATCTCTACCTTCGGCATCAGCAATGCCCTAAAACACATTTATTATCACACAAATCTGGAATATATGGTTATTGTTACTGTTTGGTATAAGACTTCTCCATATTCTTCGCAATTAGCAATCAAATCAGTAATGGGATAAGCCATACCAACTCCAGCCAAATTGGCAGTAAGATTACCCAAAACTACTTCCCTATGAAGTTTCTCAGCAAATGCGGGAGCATATTTGCCTCCGTAAGACTCTCCCATAATATATAACGGAACAGTTTCAAATTCAGGGTTGGCTGCCATGAACCCGCTAACCATTGCAACAAAGTCAGCTGCAGCTTCCTCAGTAGTCGTAGCAAAAGTTCCTCCATTTGCATTATCTACATATGACCAACCAACACCTACTGGTTGGTCAACATAGAGAATGTTTGCTCGGTGCACCCATGAACTTGCACGTGGGTTTAAGTTTGGATCAACAAGGCCTATTCTTCCAAGATTCGCAGATGCACCTGAACCTCCTGGACCTCCTGGAAGCCATATTATTAGTGGGCGATCAGTGTAGGTTGCTGTCGTTGTCGTTTTGTATAACCACCAGAACATTTGGCAATGAGGACGTACAGTGACGTGGCCCCATTCTTGGTCCCCAGGACCAAAGCCACTTCTAGCTATACATTTATATAAAATAAAATATTTAAATTACTTTGAAACAAATGTGTTACCATGTGCTAGTGATAGTAATGCTGCTAAAACGATTGCCAGGAACATAATTGACAGAGTACCCCTTGGGAATGCTTTATGGATATATTTATAGTACTGTATGTAAGTTAATTATAATGTACATAATATATAATATGACAAATAGATATTACGTGGAATTAACATAATTTGAAGGATACTATATATATTACTTAATTTTGATAAACCAAAGTAAACTTTACATTTATAAATAACAAAAACGTAACAAAGGAAAATTTTAAACAGAGCAAAAGGATTATTCATTGTTTGCTTCACTTAAAAGCCCATGAAATCATATAAAACGTAATTCATATGTCCTCCCTATAGCAAAATTTGTAAAGGATTCCAATTTTCAGTCTAATTTTTGGTTGCTGCATATACATTGGCTCTCCAGGGCCAAAATCAGAATTCAATTGCAGAATATAGCTCAACATCAGGGGTAGCTTGAGTCTTATTTCTTAAAGTTCTGCTATATTAAAGCAGGATTACCCTTAAATCACTGAGTTGACAAAATGAATATTAGTAGGTATATAAAATGTTCAAATTAGCAAAAAATACAAATGTATGTAGTGTGGACCCTGCTGATTTTAAGTAATTCTTTAAATCATTGGAGGGTATACAAGAATTAATATCCGACTAGCTTTTCCAAAATGAAATTCATAGCAGCCGGGTTACTCTTTTGCAACTGTAATATATACAAAGTGAAAATATTTAAAGAAAATCTTATAAAAACCGACGCTATGTACGAACCCAGTTAATTTGTCCATAAATGAATATATTAACAATTGAATTTTCGTGCAAATTTTCTACTGCCCATGAATTGGCCGTAATTCGATCTACATTTGACACCGGTACTATAGTTTGTTGGCAATTAATAGGCCATGTGACAACCCCCAGAACATGAGGCAATGTTGTCGCATTTCAACATAACCCGGGTCTTGTGAAGCGATACCACAGACAACTCCGCGGAACTAAACGGAACTGTTATTTGATGTTACTGGTAAACTAGATAAATATGTATAGGAGCCACAATATTTTAACTCGTATATTAGTTTAAAACTAAACTAATACAGCACTTTATATTAACAAGCTACATGAACAGTACTATTATTATTGGTTATTTGCGAATTATTTATTCCAACATGCTATGACAATATACCTATGTATTCATTATCACTATTTGCATATTTACACATTACATTCATCAAGCTGAAATCTAAAAACCAATTAGTTTTTGCAACATGTAGTTTGCTGCACCAGGGTTATGGAATGGTAACTGCAACAAACCAATTTTAGACACTGAAAACTAACTTGTGATTAATTTACTAACTCGATGTCCAGAACGTTTGAACCAGTAAAATCTGAATCGACCAAATCCCTGCTCATGTCCTTCTTGAATATCATTGACATAGAAAACCTCTCGGTTTGCAGCATTCCATTGAGTTTTGCCGTACCAGTTCATATTTTTCGCCCAATTGTAACTACCACCCACATTAACAACCCAGTCAAGATCACCCGTATAAATTACGACTTTGCAATTGGAATGATTAAGAAGATATTCAACAGATTTGGTACTAGGTTTGAGTATTACACCCCAAATTGAATCTTTTAGTGCATTCCGTTGACTTTCAAAAGGCCACGTCACATTTAATATAGGAGCTAATACGGTATCCATAAACACTTCGGAAGGCATTGAAAAACGTGGCTCAGTTTCTATAAGTTATCAGTTAGTAAATAAGCTTCGGTAAACTTGAAGATAATGAAACTTACGAATATCAACCACATTGTAAAAAGCCACTTTGTAAGCACCCAGAGCAAGGCCCAATATTTGATCATAGATACTAACAGCTGCAGCACTATTTCCAAGACCTTCTTGTATCAACATATTTCTGATCATTGTTTCAAAGGTCTCTTTACCTGGACCATCTATTATACCCTAAAAATGTTTCTCGTTAATATTTTCTATTAGAAACACTTGACAACTTACAGTTTGATATAACTTGTCAGCAGTTTCTTTAACATTGCTAACAATATCTACAACAGGGTAAGCCAACGCTACCCCTCCTAAAATGGCATCCAAATTTCCTCGAACTATAGCTTTATGCGTAGCCGCCCCAAATTCGGCTCCAAATTTACCACCCCATGATTCGCCCATTAAATAGATTGGTACCGTTTGAAATTCAGGATGCAGAGTAAGAAACTCTTTCAACAACTTAACGAAATCATTAGCAGCTTGGTTTACATTAGTTGAGAAAGTTCCCCCGGCTGTCACGTTAACATACGAATATCCTGCTCCAACAGGACTATCCACATAAAGCATGTTAGCCTTCTTTACCCATGAATATTCCCGTTCATTTAATTCTTGGTCCACTGGTCCTGACAGCTTGAGATTGCCTGAACCGGAAGCGGAAGATCCAGGACCACCTTGTAACCATACTAATAAAGGACGATCGGTATAATTACGCGTTGCTGAAGTGTGGTACAACCACCAAAACATCTGGCAATGTGGGCGTACTTTCACATATCCCCAATATTGTTCACCGGGACCAAACCCGGTCCAGGCTTTGGTTCCGGATAAAATTACTAACAAAAATACAATGAAACTCATTGCGTACTGAACTGTAGTTCTAGTGAACAAATTTAAAAACCGATTTGACATTTTATAGTATTTAAAAATGCTAAACAATTCAATTTTTAGAATGTAGTGTTTGTTTTGAATTTCAGAAATAAATTTTTAACAAATGATTACGTACAAATATTATAATTACATTTATTTGCAATGGTAATTTAAATATTTACATTGTAGATTTTTGTTCAAACATATTAACTAATGGAAAAGTTTATTGACGCTGTCCCAACTTTTCGAAAATTTTTAAAATTCTATTAATCCTTTCAAAATGTAATCATTTGCTCCAGGGTTATCAGTTGGCAACTGGTAAGAAACAAACATTAATAGTCTGGAAAAAAATTGTTTTCATTCTTACCCTATGTCCGGCACGTTTGATCCAATAAAAAGCAAATTGTCCAAATAACTTTTCATGTCCTTCATGAATTCCGTTTACATAAAATGCTTTCCTTTGAGATGAATTCCAGTTCTAAGCCCCATGCCATTTTAAATTTTTGATCACACTAGAAGAACCTATAGTATTTATGTTCCAATCGAGTTGTCCATTATATGCTAACACTTTAATATGTGTTTCATTAAGAAGATATTCAAATGGCCATCTGACCTTCAGTTTGGGACTTACTATTTTATCCATGAATTCATGGTTGTTCACTTGGTGATGGAATTCCAACTTTAAAAGTTTAAGTATTGTTGACATTTGAAGTGTTGCATTTAGAATCAGGAACTTACTGTTTTCGGTTACTCGAAATGATACATTGTAGTTAAGCATGATGTAGTTAACAAGTTCATTCGTTTTTCTTCCTGCTTCCTGCCAGTTTCCGAGATTGCATTCTTGAAAGACAATTTCTGCAAATGAGTCGATCTCTTTCTTGCCTTCCATATCTGCAATTCCCTAAAGATGATAATTTATTAGATAATATAATTTTGTAATAATTTTTAAATTATCTTACTGCATTGTGTAAAGTGTCCCCATAAAATTGAACATTACTTGTCATGTTTAGAGCTCCATAAGCAATTCCCACTCCCTTCAAAACCGCCTTATAATTTCCTGCTTTTATTTCCCGATGTAATTTTTCAGCATATACAGGTGCAAATTTCCCTCCATATGATTCACCAATAAGATAAAGTGGAACAGATTCAAATTCTGGGTTATTTCTATAAAAATCTTTCATAAACGTTAGGAAATCTTCCGCAGCTTCCTGCATGGTTGATACAAATTTCCCTCCTTTTTCTTCCCCCACATAAGAATAACCCGCACCTACCGGGTTATCAATATAAAGCATGTTTGCTTTCTTCACCCAAGTATAATCACGTTCTTTTAAATCAGGACCTAAAGGTCCTGTCATTTTAATGTTACCGGAACCGGAACCAGAAGAGCCGGGTCCCCCTTGCAACCATATTATCAAAGGACGTTCGGTGTAATTCTCAGTTGCTGAAGTGTAATATAACCACCAAAACATGTGGCTATGTGGGCGTACTTCTACATAGCCCCATTCTTGCTGACCTGGACCAAAACCACGTTTGGCGTGGACAACTTTAACAAGGACGAGAATTAAGAAAAGAACCAAATAACGCGGCTTCAATAAAACTAAATACTATTGTGTTGAGTGTTCAATTTTATATACATTTTCCTTATTTGAGATTGGACTTAACTACGATACTGATAACAATTACAATTGCCTGTGACAAGTACTTCAATAGCCAATTAAACATTCCAATATGTAACTCATAGCTTTTGGATTATCATTTGGTAACTAAAATTATAAATAAAATAAAAGATAGTTTAAATTTGGGCGACATTTACTTTATGTCCAGCGCGTTTTACACTGAAAAACATCAACTGGCCATACGATTTTTTAAAACCTTCATGGACACCATTAACATAAAAAGCTCTATGCCTTGCAGCGTCCCATTCCATTGAATATTTCCAGTTTAAATTCACAACCCAAGAATAAGTTCCATAATAATTAACAACCCAGTCAAGTTGACCATTATAAATTACTATTTTTACATCAGTATTATTCAACATGTATTCAATTGGCTTTAGTGTTGGGAGAATAAGATCAACGATTGCAGTTTCTACTTTGGAAGTTTGATTCCCAAAAGGTACGCTTATATTCAAAAGTGGGCTAATTGTTTTGTCCATAAATGTATTAAAATTGAAATTTTCCAAATTCTTTGGATTGTCTGTGATGCCAGTATAAGATATTTTGTAATTGTTCAAAATTTGATTTGTAAGACCATCGATTAAGTTCTTACATTTACCCCAATTTTCACCATCGTAAGCTTTTTTAATTACTTTAAGTTTTGAATTTATTTGGGTTAGACCATTACGATCGACCACACCGGTTTGATATAAATAATCAGCGGTTGATTCAACATTTAAAATGAATTTATTACAAGGATAGGCTAGACCAATTCCCTTGAATATTCCTATTAAATTTCCTCGAACAATTTCATCATGGAAAGCTTGGCCAAAAGCAGCGGCCCATTTCCCTCCATACGATTCACCCAGCAAATAAACTGGAACACTAACAAATTCAGGATGTAGATGATAAAATTCTTTTAAAACTGATACAAAATCATTTGTGGCCTCCTCAGTTGTAGTTACAAACTTGCCACCTTTATCTTCGTCAACGTAAGAGTAGCCCGTACCAACTGGATTATCAATGTACAAAACGTTTGCTTTGTGTACGTAGGAATAGTCTCTTCCACGTAAATCTTCGTCCACAAGACCAGACATTTGAATGTTACCTTCTCCCGAACCTGACCCACCAGGTCCTCCTTGAATCCATATTAATAAAGGACGTTGCGTATAGTTTTTGGTTGCTGTAGTATAATGCAACCACCAAAACATGCGACAATGTGGACGGACTTCAATGTAGCCCCAGTCTTGATCACCGGGGCCAAAACCCTTTCGAGTTAAACCAAAAGAGGTGAAAGTAAGGACCAAAAATAAAACCAAGTTGATGAATGACAACATTGCGATAGGAAGCAAACTGGTTAAAATTTTGCTGTATATGTTAATTATGGTGCATTCTTAAAATAGTTCCTTATCCTTATCGTTGATTTCAAAAGTTTAATAATATTTGAAGTATCCACGTGCACGGAATGTTTAGAATTTTATCAACACTTGACTTTAATTTCAATTACACAAGCTACTTGCGGTTGATTCCAAATATAATTAAATCAGATAAATGTGTTTATTGTTTATACGTAACAAAATTGCAAGTAATCACTACAAAGTTATCCTTTTGATTAATCTAATTATTGTTGCATCAAGCCTCGTAATCATTTGACAGTTTCCTGAGGATGTAATCCATTGCGGGTGGATTATCAGCAGGTACCATGTGACCGGCACGATTCACCCAAAACATACCAAAAGTACTATATTCCTTTTCATATCCTTCGATAACTCCGTTTACGACCATTGATTTGCGTGGAGATTTAACATACCCGTCTTTACCGGTCCATCTCAGATTGTCTACCCATGCAACTGTTCCAGGAGTGTCCACAATTAAGTCCAATTGTCCATTAATAACAAAACACCTAATGCTAGTTGTATTCAACAATTCTTCAACTGAAAATTTTATAAGTTAAATATAAAGCAAAAATTTTCTTGAAGATTTTTTGTTACCGATATGTGTGTTGGCTTTCATAAAGTCACCCCGCAATTTTGCAAAGACAGTACCACCTTGACTGCCCCAACTATGAGTGATACCGAATTTATCGGCTACTTGCAGCATGATTTTGTCAATTTTTGCGTCATCATCGTCCTTAACATTGGGCTTAATGAGGCGATTCGGGAAAGGTTTGCTCTTGTACTGGAAGTACGAAATCTTCTTCAAAATATTGTAGAAGTCGACATAGTCGGTCTCACGCATAATCACATTCTCGGTGTAGCCCCATTGAGCAGTTGCTTGTTCAAATTGCCCTTGGTCGAGGTAATATTTGGTTTGTTGGGCGGCATCATCTACTGCTTTAAAGCCATCTTCATCAACAACGCCCTTAAAGAATGACTAATTAGCTATGAGTTTGAGAAAACATATTTTTGAAAATTATACAAAGTGAAGCAGGTATGGAGCCCATGTCAAAACTGAGTCAATAGGTGACACCCAACCATCACCAAGAAGAACTCCCTTGAAATTCGATTCGATACTACCCTTCTTAATTTCTTGATCTAAAACTAGTGCGAATTCCGCAGTCATCTTACCACCGTAACTTTCGGAGGTGATGTACAGTGGCACAGACTTGAATTCCGGCAACTTTTTGTAAAAACCACGCATCATTTCGACTAAATCTTTGGCAATTTGTCGGTTGTCTTTGGTATATTTGCTTGAATCAGTTACATAACTGAATCCGGTACCAACTGGGTTGTCTACAAACATGACGTTGGCATCCTTGACCCAAGAATAGTTGCGCGGGTTGAGATCTGTATCTAAAGGACCCAATTCCGCAAAATTGCCATATCCAGTTGAGGCAGCTCCAGGACCTCCTTGCAACCAAATGATCAAAGGTTTCTCTGTATGAGTAGTCACATCAGCAGTGGTGTAGTAAAGCCACCAGAACATGAAGGCTCCTTGGCGGACTTCAACATGGTCCCATTCTTGCTCCCCAGGACCAAACCCAACTTTGGCTGTAACAAATTTTAAATTATTTGGATTTTATTTCCAACAAAAAATTTAAAAACATTTTTACCAGTGGTGGAAGCCAAAATAAGACTTAATAGTATTAAAACGCACTTCATTATTCGTCAGTTGTAACTTCAACGACAAATAAAATTGAACTAGTCATAAAACCTCATCAATTGCTATTTATAATCTTTACGATAGGAAATTCATTAATTGCCCACTTGATATTTTATCAAATATACTCAGAGAAATATTTTAAATGAAGGTATTTTATGCACACGTCGACAGGAACAACGATAATATGGTTTTTAACCTGCACATTGCTAGTTTTGAAAATGTTCTTATCGTTAATGACTAAACAATTAACATTAAATATTACGAGTTAGATATAGAACTTGCCTATTAAAGGCAATTTAAGTAAATAAAATTCAATTAAATAATTTTTGAAATTTAATATTTGCTTAGGTTAACTTCTTACTCTGTATTTAAAATACTCGACAATATAATAATTAAAAATTTTAGATATGCAAATTAAGCCCGCATTAAAAGAGAAATTACTGAACGAAATTTAATTCCAGGACATCAATCATAATTGAAACACGTTTAGTAAAAAAATCAAAAACAAATTTATTGTTGTTGCCTCTACCTGTTGAATATGAGAAATAGGCAGACAATTAAAAGCAGATGTTCTGCATTTCACAATTTCTTTCCAATTTCGTATAATTTCCAATTTTGAACGGCGCTGATTAAAATAATTATGTTCCCTTTCTATTCGAATTGGAAGTGTACCCTAATTTCTTTCCCTGCTCCCTCTTTCATTTAATGTTTGAGTTTAGTCTTTCCGATGGTATAAAAAATCTATTGAATGTGTTGTATTGAGGGTGCCTCACCCTACGTGTTTGCATTTTTTGGGCGTCTACACAGACGTCGTCTAATAATATGTTCGCGGCCATAATTTATGGATATGTTAGTTGATTGTGTTTTTTAGTAAAGAATCGAGTTCTGAGTTTCAATATTGCAATATTTTGCAAGAATTTTGAATATTAAGTTAAATCATAAACTAGAAGCTACAAAAGACAATAGATGGTAAAAAGTGTGTGCGATTTTTTGCTGGCTGATGTTTTTAGTTGTTGGTCACGGATGCGTGTAGTAGTTCGGCGCAGAAAAATAAATGTATTTCCGACGAACGAGAAGCGCGACGGCAATTGTATGAATTATGACCATAATAATTCAGTGGCGAAGAAAGGAACAGTTGGCAGGCCTAGTAGGTGGTTGTCCGGGGCGCAGATCGCAAAAGGGGAGGCGATGCGGCGGCGGCAGTGTTTTTTTGTGGGACACCCCCGCGATACTTGGATTCTTTTAGCACAATGCACATGCCAAGCCGATAAACACCAACTATGGCGGTGGCAAGCGAGGGCATTAATACCGCCCGTCGCGTTTTCCTCAATAGCGTAAACCTCCAGTTCTCTGATTATCAAACATATAAACCCAAGAAAATCCGTGCAAAGAAATGTAAATAGTGTGCGGATCAACGGGCGAGAAATTATGGAAGTAGAAAGTGGAAGTAAAGAGAAATGATGAATAAGCCATGAGGCAATAAGCAATACAAAAGAGGGGCAAGGAAAATGAAAATATACAAGTTCTAGTTGTCGCTCCAAGTTTGATTATTCAAAAGCTTTAGTTTAAGAAAATTTGAACAATGAAAGTTTGTGTCGAGTATCGCCACTACCGGTGAACCTAACTAACCGTACACTACACGAAAACAATACGAGGTGGCGCTCGACGATAGAAGATCTTTTTTATAAAACTTTTAAATCAAATGTTTTTTTTGTTTCAGATTTTTAATTAATAATAGTGCAATCGTTGGAGTTAGTGGATATCAAGTTGGATTACATTAGTGGATTATAATCTCATAAGAACCTTGGATATATTACTTCTTCAAATAATCTCAAAAGATTTAAAAATTTAATTAATAAAAGGTAAGTTTGTTTTTACTTTGTCTAAATTAGAATGTAGTTCCTCTAAAAGGACCTAATTGACCAGATGGGAATTAAAACCCTACGTAATTAACAATTCCGAGCGGAGGCTACTCACAAGAGAATCAAATGTATTCAGAAACTAATGTAGCATTCGTGGGGACAAAGGGACGAGCCATCCGCAATTAGTTCTTCTTTAGTTCGCTACGGTTACTGGTTTTGCACGGGAGAACAAGAAATCAAAAATTAAATTTCGGCCTCTACTATTGGACAAACTTTCAAACCCTACGCGTGCAGATAATAGTGCCATGGTCCCTAAAAAAGGACGTCTTGTAACCTTTCTAACTAGTTACGCCTTTTCCTCGTCGATGATTGCCATCGGCTTATTTTACTTATAAGTTATCTATAGTTGTCTAAATTTAACGAAATTGAAACGACGAAACGAAAATGAAATTTTCAATGTAAATGTTGATCGTATCAACGAACTACACAAATAGTATAGGAAGATTGCATGAACATGACTAAGGATTAAAGAGTAAGAGGGCAACAGACTAAAGGCTAAGGACTAAAGTTAAAAGGTCGATTGAAAAAGCCCGACTCGGCTGAGGGTGTGCAGGAATAAAATTTATCGACTGCAAAGACGTTTCGGTCGTTTCCTCGTTTGTAAATCGGCATATGGGCGCGCGCGCGCGCGAACTTGGGGTTCTAATGCTAGTAATTCTCGTGGAAATCGTGGATTCTAGTGCGGACTATCCGAGACCTTGTAACGCCCGACATCCAAAACTCTTGGGGTTTTCATTTGCGTCAACCATATACTGAAGGTACTACAAACTTAATTGCGCATCACAAGTTGAATACTTCGAACACTTTGTAAACGCGTGCGATGTTGAAAACTACATGGCGCTTCGTCTTATATTACATTACAATGTTGCATTTACATGAAAAGCCATAAATATCACTTTAAACTTTAATCCGATCCCCAATCCACGCTCACCGTCGATGCCTCAATCCTAGATTCATGAGGACGCACAAGAATTGAGAATACAAGACAACGACAACGTCGACTTAAATTTCTGATTATCAAAATATCTAATGCTAAAGTTGCAAATTACTAACAAATTCAGTTGCTTAAAATATATAATTTCTAACTAGGAGAATCGAAATATCGCACCTTTAGCATTTTGTCCCATGTAGACCTAGAAAAAGGTCTATGAAGAGCACTCTGGGGAATATATCTTCATTTTGGTTTGTTTTGCGTGTTTCCTGTGGCTAGTAAGACATTAGGCACTGCACAAACTGCACTTTAGGCACTCACGTCACGTGACGTCACACGAAAAAACGAATGTAATTGATTATAGCAAAAACCACCACTGAAAGTACTTATACTTGCAAGAATAACAAGCAGAAATTAACAAGTTTGCTAGTTTGCATTGTATGCCATTCGATTCAAAATTCTAGTAAACTGTCTCCACGGAAAGCAGGCACAGAACTAAAGTTAAATAATTTTTGACGCTGTTTCAGGGAGGTAGAAACTTTCCCTAAATTTCAGGGCTTTGTTATTGTTATGCAATAAGATGCAAAACGGTTACAATGTCAATTGCCCAAAGTGAAAGTTGTAATAACTACCCTTAGGTTACCTAACTTTAAGCTGGCAAGATAAATCGCACCACAATAAAATATTTTCAGAACTGACCTTAAACTATTCAAAATAGAGCAAATAGCATAAAAAAAAAGAAAGTTGCCCAACATTTAAGATTTCTGGGGGAAGCCAAAAGCTCAGTTCTAGTCGTTGGCCCATAAAGTCAACATTAGCATATTGGAAATTTATCATTTTCGTGCAATGTGCGTATTTAAAATTTGGTGTTGTGCTACGTGATAATAAGTATGTGATAGAAACAAAGCGAAAGCCGATGATATGATATGTGAGAACAACAGTTGCACTTAGCACCTGGCCCAAGCCTTCCAATTGCCGACAACTTCGGCATCTGGACGTGATCAACAAGGAACAAGGCGATGAACAAGCCCAACAAGCAAAGTTGAGAGGCCGAAGAAAAAGTCGAAAAGGAAAGAAAACGGAAGATCATTCAGATTGATAAAAACCACTTAAATAGGTATCCAGTCCCCGCATCGTTTCTTATGACATTCAACACCACATGAACGTCCGTAGAAATAAATTGCATAATTTATGTCACGACATTTATGGGCATTTATTTATATACTTAATTAATTAAGAAATTTTTGCCACACTGGTTAACATTGCAATTAAAAATGACGGAACAAATTCTTCAATAAATTTCTCATTTAATGGAATCGATGTTTTAATTTGTAATTAAATCAATTATCGCACCACAAGAAAATTTATTGCTGCAATTACGAAAATCGACGATTCATTAT
>JARJDT010022456.1:0-29465 GCA_030264655.1 Leptusa sp. GC000079 | reverse complement strand
TGTAAATGCCTCGCCTATTACGTATACGCTCAATGCGAAAGATAAATTTTGCCAAATTTCTCTGTTGGGTCGTTCGGTGAGGCCGGCGGCGGCAACGGCGGTGCTTTCATACTCATCCTGGTCGTTGAACGCGAATTCAAGCAAATTAGTTTGTATTTCTGAGCGTGCGATTTATGAATGACCGCCTGCACCCACTTGCCTTGCAAATTTCACTCAAGATTAACATAACTTTGTTAATCGGTGGTTTTATTTTCCATACAGGAATGTGACAACCTGATATGCTACGTTGAGGACAAAGGATGCGTCGAAAGTCACATGCATGCAGCCGAGGGTACAATGTGTGGAGAGAATAAGGTAAAATTCTTCCAGCATACTTTCGCTAAGGGTGTCAGCTGCAGACTGCACTTCTTTTTGCATACTTCGCATTGTTGTTTATAGTGGTGTTTCCACGGGGATTGTGTCGAAGTTGGCGAACGACCTAATGCAGTACACGGTCAGTGGAGCAATTGGTCCGAGTGGAGCGAATGCACTCGCACTTGCGGTTCCGGCGTTGCGAGCCAAACGCGGCAATGCAACAATCCGGCACCGAAATTCGGTGGGAAATTCTGCGATGGCGAGAACATTCGCTATAAGATATGCACTACGGACGTGAGTGAAATTTACACTTTGTGTTTAGAAAACAAATTTGTACTGGGTATTGCTTTCTATATTCTTGTTTACGATTTGATGTTTTTTTCCCGCTCGTTTCCCGCTTTATTCTATTTGGAATATTGGCAAACATTGAAACATCAAATCGATTGTGCGATTCTTATCCGCTATTGTTGTTCGTTGCTTTGTTTAGCCATGCGAGTTGGATCAACCGTCGTTTAGGGATATTCAATGCGCCGAATTCGATTCGTGGGTGTATCCTGGCGACGGCCAGATACATCAATGGAAAAGTTATCCCATGCACGATGGTAACTTTAATTTAATCTTCCTCACATCTGTACATCATCACTAGGTTTTTATTATCACTTTGCTTTCGCTTAGAAAACCCATGCGCTTTATACTGCGTGACTGACAACGGAAACGTCGCATCCCTAAGGCCTCGCGTGATCGATGGGACGACATGTTATCGCGGCATCCGCGACATATGCATCAACGGAATATGCAAGGTATGAGAATTGACATACAATCACCTACACATACAAATTCATGCAGAGTCACAACCTACTTACATTACACACATTCCTACTTCTGCAAACAAATACTTGCTGCCTAGCTTAAACGCACACATGAGCGCAAGTTTATTCATACGTCTAATAAATGTCAAGGAAATCCCATGCGATCTCGATCTGCAATCCCACGCTGTCGAGGATAGATGCGGGGTGTGCAAGGGCGACGGAACATCCTGCGATGTGGTACGAGGCGAGAAGACTATGTTATGCTCTGAGGAGACTGGTACCTTACCCTCGGTCCTAGGTTTATTGAATTTTGAATTATAAAATTTTCCCTTTTACTAGATTCTGATAAACAAATAATGGTAATACCCGAAAAGTCAGTAAATATTAAAATCGAGGAAATGATGCCTTCGGAAACGCGTATACAAGTGCGCGACATGGCCGGAACTTATATTTTTATTGATGGGTAAAACACCCTCAGGATTGTTTTGTTATGAATTTAATATTAGCGGATTAGCCGCTATTACTTCGAACCCTTTACTCGTTTCTCTAATCTATTTTAATATTATTTTTGTTTACATTAGGGATATGCTTGGTATGTATAATGTGCACGGAACAAAAGCGTGGGTTGGCATGATTCGCACCAAGCAAGAAGCGATCAGCATCCAAGGTCCGCTCAGCCAAAAGATTGCCATATGGGTACATAGCTGGGCTACAAATATTCACTTAACACTATGTAAAACCTAATTTTAGTAATAATCGCATCGCTTTTCAGGCAAACGTACAACAAAACTCATCGCTACGCTACTCGTACGGCATGCCGTCGAAGAAAAAACGTTCGCCCGTATTCAGCTGGGATTATCTGGATTGGTCGACATGCTCGACGGAATGCGGGCCTGGTACGCAAGAGGCACAGCCGAAATGCGTCGAAAAAGAGTCCGGCTTAGTCGACGAAAGTTATTGCAAGAGCCTTCCGCGACTGAAGGAGCAGATGAGACCGTGCGAGATAGCGCCCTGCGTTCCTAGGTAACAAAACATTTCACCGGATTGTTTGTTCTTGAATGTTCTTAAATGTTGATATCTATCTAGGTGGTTTGTCGGCGATTGGGGTGAATGCCAACATTGTCCTCTTGGTATACGCACTAGGATTGTCAAGTGCTACAGGCCGGTTGGTACCGGAGAAGGCGAACTCGATTTTGTCTCCGATTACTTGTGTGCGAATAACAAACCGAAAGTGTCGGAGTTTTGTTCATGCAAGCAACGTGGCAAACGACAGGATGTGTCCACATTGGTAACAGTTACCAATTCAAAAGCAGAGGAGTCTACTCCTCCAGTTGGATCAAATTCGGCAGAAACTTCAGCTGCTTCTAGTGTTACCCAAGAATCCGTGGCTACTACTTCAGCAACGTCTAAAAATTCTGAAGAAACCTCAACTACTGGTACTACTTCTTCCAGTTTAGAAAGTTCTGCACAAACTTCTCCTAGTTCCGAAGGGTCCGCAGCTACTTCACCTGGTTCTGCTGGTTCTGAAAGTTCTGTGGCAAGTTCCGGTGCTTCTGAAGCAACAACAACTACTTCGGGAGGGTCTTCTCCCGAAAGTGCATCATCAACTGTTACTGGAGCAAGTTCCACACCTTTATCATCTCAAAGTACTTCACCTGGTGAAATCAGTGTTTCTGGCGCTACCGAAACAAAAATGGCAGGTTCCAACGCAACTGATACAACGACTCCTGGCGAAACGCAAAGAACAATTGAACCGGATACAGTTGAAACAGATCAGTTTGGTGGTCTTATAACGAGTACGGAAATACTAAACACTGCGACTACACCTATTATTAAATCAATCTTTGACTTTGTTGATCCGAACCGTATTAAACTAACTGTGCATGCTGAAATGGATAAGAACAAATTTCCTAATGGTCTGCCACATCCCAAGAACTCCAACGAATCGACTTTCGACCTCGTTGGCAAAGACGCTCTGAAATTTCTCAACGTCATTCAACAAGACTTTTCAAATAACAAGACAAGGATATAATATATACTTATTTTTAATAACTAGTAATAGATTTATTGCGGGATTTAATAATGTATACAAAAGTTTATACAAATCATATAATTTATTTTTATAAAAACTAATAAAAAATCCTTCAGGTACTCTCGGCTATACTAGCATTGCGATGTTCTAATTGAGACATCAATTTTGCAGCGTCTTCACCCTGGTAGCACTTTTCGTTCTTTTCGTCTATCGTATCGGGCATCAAATCGCCCATTGACTCAAAGGCTTCGTCTGTAATGTTGACATCGTTGTGGGATTGCTTGAGGGGTATCTCAACCAGCATCAGTTGTTCGGGGTCGATTGGATCTTTAACAGTAGCGCCAATATTCAATTTCACTTTTGAATTAGTTTTGTTGCCGTCGAGTTCAAAATCGCAAGCGGACTCGTCACTGCGCTTAGTGTACTTGCGAAGTTCGCGACGCAATTTGTTGACATTTTTTGTATCCCCCAAAAAAGGTGGAAGCTGCAAGAAATGAGTGACTGAATGATACATAATTAAATAGTTATTAATTATACTCGGGTGTCGGCTTCTGGCGAATGTCCAACAGTCTGTAACCAAACTCGTCTCATCATTTTCGAAGGAAGTTGATGATCCTCGGGTTTGGTGTGCCGCTTGCGACACGTCGTCTGCGCGTTGCACAACTCCTTCGTGCCGGGTTTTTTCTCGCCGCATTCCGCATCGTCGACGAGCATGTCGTCGGCACCACGCCGAGGCGATTCGCGCACACATTCAACCTCTCTGACCCTGATACCGGATATGTTCTTGCACGCCATGCACTTACCCCATTTGCCCACTCGCCATCTAGTAGAGCAAAAAAGTTTGTGTAATCATTTGAGTTTACTCAAAGTTTGCACAATATAGAATACTTTGTCCGGCACGGTTGGTCGTTACATTTACGAGTCTTTTCCGCCGGTTTGTCGGCCTGTTGGCAAAAAGATGACGAGACGAGACCGGCCTTTTCTTCGATGCATTTTGGTGTCGAGGATTCGACACCGCCGCCGCAGCGCACGTTGCATTCCTCCCATTCCACAAACTCCCAGTGGTAACTCGGTTGGTAGTTGGATTTCGAGGAAGGTTCGGCATACTTGTAACGATATCCGACATTCTCATTTGCGTAGAACACCACCTGACATCATATAGGAAACGAAACAGCGTGTACATTTAAATAACAAATTACTCTTCATGTGGTATGTATAGTGTCACGCTAGTCCAACAGGACAAACTCGCCAACAATATGTGAACATGGATTAATATTCATCAAAACAGCACGAAACTTTTTGATTGTTCTGCAGCTATAACGTTTCAATTTAGTTCGGTTCAGTTTTGTAATACAATGCGTGAAGAGTAATCTTAAATTGAATTCGAAATCCGGCCTTTAAATCCGCTATTTTCCGAGACGTAAACGCGTATTTTAATCAGACAGACAGAGTTCTTTAGTAAACGTGAATTTAAATAGTAAACCAAACCAAAAAGCAGCGCACAAGTAAATTTTCCAACAATAGAAAACGCTCGAATGAGTTGCGTGTTGGACTAGTGCACTCAGTTCGATCTTCGATGTAATTCCAGCTTTAACGCTTTCAACAAACTTTTTGCTAGCAAATACTTCTCTGCACAGTCTCTTAAGGAACTGCCATGGTAACGCATATCGGTTACGACAAAGAGACAGTTCGCTTCGTTTTCTATCCCAGCACACTCGATTCGAGATTCAGAAAGAAGCGAACATCGGCTACATTCATCCAAGTCAGGACATCAAGGCATCAACTTAACAACAGTTCAAGATCTTTATAAGAATATACACTTGAGTTGACATTACTCTGGATTAAAACTTCAATAAATCGACTTCCCAGGATTTGTGGAAAGAAAAATAGAAAAATCAAATACCCAATTGAAATTCACACGCAAGGACTACTCGAATGAGAATAAAGTGAAAGAGCTTGTTTTAAAGTGTATACAAGTGCAACTAGAAAAAATTTATCTCCCTGAGCTCATCCCTTCTTTGTCTTGTTTGGTTTTATATTTTGCTAGTAATTTGCTACCCCTTAAACACCCCAAAAAGAGTAATATTTTTCTCGTGACTTTAAGCACAGTATGATCGGAAATAAAAGGCCACACGGTACGAGGATAACGCCAGGATATATCGGACTTTGGAGGTTGTACCCAAAAATGCTTTGCAACGTCTTATTCATCGCAGCTTTGCATTTTCTATACAGAAACGAAACGTTCATACATAATTTATCTGGAAAGCTCTTTCTTTCCCCGTCCGTATACGATGAGCACACCCGGAAAGAACGCAAATTTTCTACCCCAATGCCAGAAACCCAAACACATGAAATTACCTAGGATTCATAACACAGTTTTATACCGGAAATCAATCGTGCGCACTTTTAATGGTCTGCAATAAGAGTAAATAAAATGTAGATGCAACGGGATCGCTTGTTTTAATGGCTGTAGTAGTAGTGATAGTTTAGATGTGAGCAGAGAGCACGAAACGGACGAAACGCAACGCAAGCAAGGCACTTACAAAGAGCACGATGTTCTCCTTGAGCGGTCCGTGAATCACCAACATCTCCTGATTCGGTTCCGTATGCGAGTAGATACCTTCCGTGCCGCCCATTTCGCGTACGCCGTCCGGCATTTCCGTACTGAAACATAATATCGATTTGCAATTGATGGGAATCAATTATTCCCGGAGACAAAATGTTTTGCTGCATGTTTCCGTATTGTGGTCGCATGAGCGAATTGGAGCGGATAGCGAAATACTCGTTTGTCCTCGCAAACGGCTACTAAGGACAACTGTTACAATCCTGCCATCAACTCAACCTCCCGCACTAATAACAGTTAAGCATCGGGCATTCCGGAAGAGTAACACTTGACAAATATGGAACTTTAAGGAATGGGAAAAGAAACCGGAAAGGACTTACAAATCGCCATTGAGGTAATAGTGCTTTTCGTCAGGACCAGTAATAGCGATTGTATTTACGGAAGCCTTCAATTCTTCAATCAAAATATTTCTGCACCCTCGGAAAATCACAGCTACTTTAACATATCCTGCAAAAAAAAACCTTCAAATTCTAAGAGAAGTAAAATTAAGGATAATTTAATAACCTTGCCCAGTTGTTCCTGTAAAGGTATGTTCGGCAAGCTTACATTCGGTACCATCACCTTTACAAACACCACAATCATCTTCCACAGCGACAGAATCAACAACAAAATCACAACCAATAACCTGCAAGAAACAAGGTTTTGTTCTAATAAAAGGACATCTAAAGAAAAAGGACAAAAACTAAAATACTCGACAAGTTCCGGAAATGCACATGTTTTTAGTGCCTGCTTTACATGGTGTGCCATCGACTGCACGCGGCGCTAACTTGACAAAAACGTTGTCGTCGTTGATACAATAAAGGCTGCAAGGATCGTCTTAAAACACACGCAAGTATAAGCTTGTAGAATGTTATCCTGTTGCGTGGGCTCTTACCTTGTTTGAGGTAGGGCCTCCAATGATACAATTTCTCTTGAAATGGCTTGTCATCGAAGCAGCCGCACTGAACTGCACGAAACGATGGCTTGCCTTCCGGACATAGCTGTACAAATATCAAAAGCAGAAAAGTTTTTGACTCCTTTTTATTGTACCCAACAAAAGAAGTACGCGAAAGCGCTCCGAGGCGAAGCATGAGTGAAACCTTCTTGAAGGCAAAAAAACGTAATTTAATTCCGTTACACATACCTGCGTGTTGCATATTTTGATACGTTTCCTATCGCCGAGACAAAAACGACCGTGGTGTTGAGGTCGGGGATTGTTGCATTCCCTTTCAGCTAGCTGAACGCCTCCACCACAACTGCGTGTACACTGTGCAAAGTTACCCCAATCGCCCCAACCGCCATTGACGGCTTCGGGGCGTTCGCCACTTTCGACACACTTTTTATTATAACACCACTAAAAAACAACTTTTTTAAATTTATCAACCCGCATATGTAAAGCAAAAAATATTTAAGTAGGTTCAGGGTTGTAGGCAGCTAGGTTGACGTAACCCGAGTGTAATTCTAAATAGGTATTGGGACTATAAGGGGAGCAAATAAGGACTTGAATAACTCGAAAGCTGTTTGCCAGATGAGGAGGAAGTTTGACGCATGAAGCGGATAAATAAACTAGGCCGCACGCAAGTGTGTGCCAATAGCGCGCATCAATTTTTTTCGACGGTTCGATTTTCGTTCCACGGATAAATAAGTCTTACCTTATTCTCGCCGCACTTGGTGCCGTCTGCTGGCGGTTCCCCGTTCGACATACACGTGGCAGGACTGGTGCGGCAGAGTAGACGTTCGCAGAACTTTTCCGGGCTCACTTTGCAAACTGATGAACCGGGGAATTCCATCTGACATTGATATTTCGCGTCGTATATTGTACCAGGCAGCATGTTATTGTCCTCGTAGAGTGTGATCTGCGGCTCATCGTTGAGACATTCGCCTAAATCATTACTGAAACGAGAACAACTTGCACCACTACGCAAACAATGTGATTCTTTTCTATTTTTATCACAAAATGCGGGACAATGCAATTTTGGCCGAAATATCAAAACACAAAAAAGAAAAGCGAAAAAGTTACTATTGAAATAACAATGTCTTGTCTCGCTTGGAAAAGTAAATGTTTGACTGCACACTTTCTATAGATCTACTGGGAGCTTAGCATTTATCCACTCAAAGTGACTTGCAGTGAGAAGAGGAAGGAAATAGAGTAAATATTTAATTTATAAACAAACACACGTCGCAGACATCATCCGCAATCATTACTTGGAAATCGTCGACGTGTGGTAACGTGGACTCCTTGGGAGGCAAGGAAGCTTTGCTGAAATCGTTCTAGAAACAAACTTACTCGAAGAACGTGGTGATGAACGTCTTGCTGCATGTAGACCATACGTTTGTGTGCAAATGCACGTACGGCGACATCACGTAATAGGATTGATCGTCAGCTTGCGGCTTGCAACCGGAAATCTCCTCGGTGTCGTGCGAACATCCCATCCTGCAACACGTAATTCTTTCCGCAATTACAAACACTCCCGATTTGGAAAACAATGCAGGCATATAAATTGGGAGCATATGAGTCATTCGTTTTTAGGATATACTGACACGTGTCCGATTTCGTGTGCGACTACAATGCCCAGAATCAGGCCGGCGTCTTCGTTGATGGCGCACGGCTTGTCAGCCGTACATGCAGCAGCTACATACGCCAAACCCATTAGGCCACAATTCGCCAAGTTATCAGCGCAAAGATCATAACTGAAAATCAACGGGAAGGCCAAATTAGGTCACTCAAAACTTTTCTAATTAGATCTCTGAATCTAATCAATGTTGTACTAGACTAGTTAGACAGCAACCGCACCGCATATCGAGTTTGGAAGTGTGCTTGGCGCAAATGAAAAACATTCGTTCATAATTTCAAGTGTCAGCGTCAGTTTTAAATACGTGATTTATAAGATAAGTAACATGCGCACATGTGCATATAAAGCGAAATTGTTATTTAACCGAGTTAACTGTATCGGGTAATTGCTGACTACAAAGGAGCATTAATAGTTTAGTTGGCCGTGTTGATAGTAATCTTCTTATCTCTTCTAATGCGGTTGTGTGTACTGCATAGCACTTAGACCATTTCTGAGGTGAATGGTGTAGCTACCCACTCCTTGGCCAGAAATATATAGATACTGTTCTAAAGTAATCGATACGCTTGATGGAGTTCTGGCCTGAAAATTATACATAATTCTACGCGAAATATGCATGAAGTTTATTGAGACACATTTGTTTTTCTTTGTGTTTAATATTTAAAACAAGAATATATTCAGGTCAGGAATGAGGAAGGCATAGGTAAAAGTAAAATAAAATAAAAATAAAGTTCAAACAAAAACATGAAAACACGCAAACACAAATAGAAAAACTTTGCTCCCCGAGGTGATTCGGAAAAAAAAACCAAAAGAAAATCGGACTCTCTAATTTGAATTTTTCAGGTTTCCCCACAAATAGAAAAACAGAAATATTTTTGTACGTGCTTGTGCCATCCATTCAACAAGTATTAATATGAAGAATAGATTCCTCAATGTCAAAGAATGCCTTTGACACCGCTTCCTTCCTTATAAAATTAAATATTTGCTTTTTAATTAATCTCTACTTGGGTCAGCTATGTGGCCCCACATTGTTATAAATGTGATTAATAAAAATACGAAGCAAATAATGAAATGCGAAATGAGGTCACCAAGGCAAGCAAATGAAAAACTTGTTATGTGTATAGTACCGAGTTAAGAGCACGGCGATATCGTGATGATTTGGATTCTTGATGTCTTTCGGATTCACCGTCTGCTGCCACTTGCAGAAGCTCGCCAAAGTTTTATCGGAGTCCTGGTTAATTGTCAGATCGATTTCCTCTTCCTCTTTCTCCAAGTACATTACGCGCACGACGACGACATCCATTTGGTTGCCAACGCTGGCGTCGTGATAGTAATCTGAAACCTACAATTATTTTCTTATTCCTTTCATTTTCCGGCCAGCCTTTTTATATTTTCCAACCGCAGCACAAACATACCATCCATCTGCTAACGCTTTCATTTAAATTTTCCTATTTTCCGCACTTTGCACCCCCTGACAAACTCGCATCGGCCAAAGAAAATAATAATAAAGACGTAAAAACTAATTACTTTTTAAAAAGCACTTTCCATACTTATTCCGTCAATGGTAAAACGATGGTAATTTGCAAACACAACACATCTATGCATTAATCTAAATCTAAACAAATCGTTATTTTTTCTACTATGTGAGCGCAGTTACGCGTTTTCCTTCACTGCTTAATAGAAAATAGAGAAAAGTCAAAGGCAATAAATCACGAACCCGGCAATTAGCTCCTGGTATACAATCAAAAATGTTAAAAATAAAATAGCGGGCAGAAAAATAAATAAATTCGTCACGCACTACAATTTGCATTCATTTACCATATTCATAATAGTCAGAATATACGTTTCGTAGTCGGAGTTCTTGTGATGCTCCAAGAACTTTTTGTCGACAACGATGAGTGTTTCGACATACCGCTGCAAGCTGTCCATGCCGCGCTTCACATCAGCTTTTCTATCATGCCGAGTGCGCTCATTTTCGAGTTCGCGCTCTCGCAATCGCTTCTTCCAGGCTTCCTTCCAATCTTCCTTGGTGCCGCACCGCGTCCCGACGAAATGCGATGGCGAACGCTCTCCGTAGATCATGTGCAAATGTTGGCCGCGCTTATTGGGCGCGTGTTCATTCAACGGTTCGATAAAATACCGCTTGCCGTTCATACTGATATAGCCAGCCTCAAAAAAGTCAAAGAAGTAAAATTTTATAGATGTCGAAGAGATAGATGGAAAATTGAAAAGTATTGAGCAATAAAAAGCTACGAACTAGTCCCTCGCAGGTCGAAATGGCAACCTTCGAACCGTCGATGTCTCGAATCCTGCCAACAAAGTGACACAAATCTCGCCGAAATCGGCGCAATGTTGTCTTGCTAACATTGGCCGCACGCTTCTCAACGACGGCGGATGGCGACAGCAGCTGATGATTCGGCCATAAATCGACGCGATGCTCTTTGCCATCGAACGTGACGCCATAAGACACCAGCGGTGCTTGTTCTTCGCCATCCAGTGCTCGTTTTCGTCTGACATGCGGATCGTGCTCGTAGAAATGCAGCAATGAATAGGACAAGAAGTTGCCATTGTCGGTCAGTTTTCTCGGCACGAGCAGCTCGTAATCATTCACATCTCTTGTGTATCTACCTTACGAATCAATCAGGCGTTGATTTTATCAAAATCAATGTTAACAAGTTTAATCGCCGAGCAAATTAATTCGAATTAATGTAATATGATATCATTTCGAAATACTTTCAAAGCGGAAAGAGAGACAAACTTATGACGACGACGGCTCTATAGCCATCGGGTAAAGGGAATACATTAAAGTCAACACGGGTACAGTTTATGTATGCAGTGTCCCCAATGTATGGTTTGTTTGCTCTTTCGCTCGCTCGCATGCGAGTTTCATATTTGTATAGGTAGGTTGAGAGCGCGATGAATTATTCATTAATTTCATTATCTCAATGCACCTGTTTACCCGCCCAGCGCGATCCGGCCCCGCTAATCATTTCTGTAATTTACCTTCTAATAAAACGACCGACGGCACCAGCCACCAAGTCTCGAGTAGAATCGTCAATAGAATCGAACGGAAGCTGTTCATCGCCGATGCCGATTCTAATTGAATAATTCACGGTGCTCTTCTCCACTCTTCTTCTTTAGCGACTTTAGCAAGCACTGCAATGTTGTTACGATATTGCCAATCAATATTCTCAACAACTTATTCACAGTCGTTGCAATTATCTCATATCGTATACGCAGACTATAATTACGTAGGTAAATATCGTAAATAATAACATTTAATAACTACTTCTTAAATATAAATGCAGGTAAATGGTACAAATCTCATAAATACGTCAGGCATGTCACATAAATCAATCACACCAGTCAAATGACATTCTGTTGATTGTATAATTCAACTCTACTTAATTTCTGACTTAATTAAGTCATTAATTAAACATGGAAAACTGAGCTTCTGTATTAAGATGAAAGAATTATAAATTTATATTTTCAGTTGTTTCGTTTATTTATTTTATAGATTTTATATTAGTTTGGCATGTAGAACACATGCACACATGGATTGCGTTGCATTCCGTTTCATTTGGTTTGGCTGCAGCATAAATAACGAATCAGGAAAATCAACCCAATATTTGATACAGTTCAGTAGCAATGCGTCTATCCGATGGTGAATTTCCCTTCGGAGGTTTTTATTCGGAAGATACAACACTGCGGCTTTGACTATGAAAACTTTTATGGATGTAGTTTAGTTAGTTGGTATAGTCGCAATGATGCAAATCTATACGATATCAATACAAGTGCGTAGCATCCGCTTTCGGAAATATTTGAAACGCCAAAATATGTGTGTCCAAAAAACGGTGCACGATTTTGCGATCGATTTGTTCAACTGACATCGGCGGGCTTTGATATTCTAATTTCTACAATCATTCATGCACCATCATCATGCGAATACACTCAGCATAACATACGTTCGATTCCAATCGAGCATCATTTTGAAAATACAAATAGCACCGCACATTGATATTTTGGAAAATGGAAATATTCCAATCATTTCCTTCACGCTTTGTATACGATTCATGGACTGTTTGTCAAGTCTGTTCGAAATGATTTAGCTAACTTTTTACCTATTTTCAACATCAGCTTTAATTCCAGCTGTGCGCGATGAATATTTAATAGTTTAGCATCAGATAATAAATAACTTATTTTGGGTTAAAAATAGACGCAGAATTTGTTTGTGTTTTGGCAACATTTCGCGATTAGTCATAGCACAATAGAGGGAAACCTTTTAAAATTATGACTCGATTGAAATCGCATTATTTATGATCGTCTTGTGTCACCGCAGAAAGTCTAATCTGCTCAAAAACTCGATATACGATTTTTTTCACAGCTGTGACTCATTCGCGCGTTTCGAATCTGTAATTTGTGAATATCGTAATTTGAGCGTTTTATACGATTTTTTATCGTCCGTTTCGATTTGGTTGCTTTGTTGTAATTGGGAGCGGTGCGTCCGTGACCTTCTCGCCGCAAAGAGATCCGCTCGAAATGATTCGCGCTCGCGATTTATGTATCGTTTCAATGTAACTCTCGATCATGTCAATCACTTTTCGATCACGTTTAATTCCTATTCCTATCTGCCTATGCCTGTGTATTATTTATAACTCAATTTTGCGGTTTCGTAATCGATTGCGCGTTATTTCGATCGACGGAAATCACACGCCGGGCACATAGAGAGATTTTTGACTTAACTCTTTTATGTGCCTAACTAACTACCGGTCAGTTTTTGAAGCAGCATTTTTCCTTGTCTATTCATGCATCACATGCGGTGCGGTGTATTTTGTTTATTAAATAAACAACTAAATTGAGAGATAAATAAACTCAAACATTTCCTGTTGCCTTGAACTAAACGCATTTATTTTGCTATTGATGGAGTTATTGAAAAATCATTTACCAATACTAATAAAAAATTAAGCTCCGATAAATAATCAATTAAACTAAAAATAGCTTTTAAAGAATTAAAAATGTTGGTATTTGAATTTTGCAAAAAAATTGCTAAACTTTGTTGCAACTTCCAAAGCGTGGTGTGGTGGTAGCATTATAATGATCGCCATTTAGAGAATTTATATGACATAGCCGACGAAACGCTACCATGATATGTCGATATGTCGATGGAAACTGGAAAGAGTTGTTCACTAAGTGAAGTAAGCGAATGGCGAATGGACGAATGGGCGAATCGTCTGGACACATGCATAGAACGAATGAAGTAATACAGAAGTTTTACGATCGCAATTAACATTTATTATGTGGAATTATCATTATTGGTGTTTGCCGTGCGATTGCAATAAAACTGATAAATAAAAATACGCTTAAAAAATGGAGTGTAGCGATAGCGAGCCTTTCAATTCACTGGAAACGGGCAACAAGTCGATGTAGGAAAACATAAACAACAACAACAACGAAGGACTTTTACCTACATCAGCTTCATACGCGCATTTCTTGTATTAATTAATTGTTGTTGCCCGTTGCTTGATTGGCTGTATGTGAATTTTTCAAATTGTATAATTGTTGTTATATCACGAAGTTGCAAATTGCTTTTCACACGGCTATAAATTAACTTCAAGACTGTCAAGAAAATGTGGAAAATTCATAAAAACTGACACGTTCGATGTACCGCGCAGTTTGATTTCATGCATCATAAAACTCCAACCGATCTTCACTTTTAATATCTTTTATGAAAATTTCTTAAATTATTTTATTCCTTTTGAGTATGTACAAGTTGAACTTTGGTATACATAATTCGTATTATTTCCTCGAATGCGTTATGCAAATTCAGAGTCTGTGCAATGCAGTTGTAGAAATTTATACCGAAGGCAAAGAATACAAAAAGCAGGAAAAACGACCACAAAGGGATAACTAACTTTTTTCCTCCAGTTGCACAACCAGAATTGTAAATTATAAACGATTTTGATTTCGCGCTTTTTACGTTTTCATTTCTCCGGCTAACTGCAGAGTTTTCTTTTTACTTTGGCGGTTAGACGCCACATAAATATTCATGATTTCATTTTAAGGGGGCTTCAATTTGAAGCGAATTATTTTAGTATTAAGTCGCCTCCACTCGCATAAACGCAAACTTGCGTTTCACTACAAGCTGCAAGAAGTAATATGCACCACGCATTGTGTCAGCATGCTAATTTTGCGCGTTGTTTCCGTGACACGCATCATGATATTAAAATGAAAAATGCTCGTATTTTTAATTAGAACTTTTTCACAGTGAAGCATAAGGAACTGAAGACCCACCTTAAATAATTGATGCTAAATAGTAAAACGAAAAACAGGAAGCAGTCAATTATCTCGGCTATTATGTCACATCTTTCAAGTTTGAGTCTAGTTTTGATGTTGTTTCCTTCATTTGAATGCACAAAGTTGGATAACTTCTTAAATATATAACTACATGATGTAAGTATAGTTTAATCTAAAATAAAAGTCAAGTCGTGCATGGATGGCATCAATGTTGGCCAAAAAGAAACTTCCAAGTTGAAAGAAACCAAGTTACCAATGCAGCAAGTTGAAGAAGAAATGAGACAATCTCTTGGAGTTGGCTGGAGTCAAGAGACGAAGGCAGATTGGGAAGACATTAAACAACCCACTGGCTCCGCACGAGACGCTGGCGCACCAGACAATATTCACCGAGTATTTCAAACAAATACTTCAATTTTCCACAAATTGTCAAAAAATTGCAACTTTTTAAAAGTCCACTAGAAAAAAATTTTAAAATTAAAATAAATCTGGAGAAAATTTGATCTAATTTTAATATTCTTGGCTGATTTGTCGTAGTGAGCAGTTTAGGAATCTCTTAGTATGATTGCATTTATATGTACAAAAGTTAAGAAGACAGACATGACAAGACACGAATGAGTCGAAATCATTGAGCCATACACAACACCGACGCCGCTTTAGCATCCGTAGCAGAAGAAGAAGAAGATAAAAGCAGCAGAAAAATCGTCTCATCTTGACGGTTGTTGGCTTGCTTCTTGTGTAAATACTTAGTATGTTTGCGCAAGTGCTTCTCAAGCTGAAAATGCGCGCTACCGATATTGTTAGCGATTGGAACATCGAAGCGTGTACTTATCCAATAATAATATCAAGTAAGCAAAGTGCGCACATATGACTTTTCGTTCCGATGTAGAGGAAAGCCAAGGTTTCGTTCGCGTCTCTTAGTCATCATCATCAAACTGAATGGACCGAATCGTTGGTTTGGTGCGCGATGCAGCGCTAGACGTGTTCGCGACCTGCTACGTTCTGGACGCAGATCGCCAAACTCATCAAAGTGCAATCAACCAATTAATGGACTATTAAATTGCGTAGAAAGCATCTTGTTTCCAAAAATTCGATTCGATTTCATTGGTTGCTGGCGACTTGTTTACTAAGTCTAAACACTGTCTGATCGTTTGGGTGGGTGTACCAAGATTGACCCAATAATCGTAAAATATTATACAACTAGACCAAACTTGGGCACCGGAATCGCCAACGCATCCCATACGAAAGTCGCGCGCGACTATTTTATTCAAAAGTTCCCAAACAGATGCGTGATGGTCACATTAAAGTTATACTAAACACTTTTTACCTTAGAGAAAAAAACATTCACTGTGAAAAGTTTGGAAACTTTTTCTGCAATTGCTAGTAATGCAGCAAGTTTGCAACCGTAAAGTGTGAGCGCTGTGCGTGTCAAGAACCTATATGACTCAAAGTGCGGATACCTCCTGATGGCGCTTTTTACTAATAGGAGAAGGCCTTTAATGGTCCTTTGGAGATTGTTAATGCCACTTGTTGGAGCCACCCTGCTGATGCTAACAGCAGGAGAAGACGCCAACATCGACAATGATCTTACTTACAAAGGTAAATAAATCACTTTTTATGCAGTACTCAAGTTACACAAGTTACAATAAATGAAGCGTTTAAATTTTTATTGACAAACAAAATGATATCACTTATCAACATTAAAAATGAATAAAAGTTATAAAAGTGTCAATGATAGTGTTGCTAGTTTACGTTGGCAGTTAAATAATCATAATAGTGTTATAGTAAAATCTGAATGCGACGACATAACAATTAAAAACGTAATTACAATGTTGAGAACACTAAATTGCTTGTTACATTGGCTGCTATCACGAGAATCGAATGTTTTTCAACATTGTGAAATATTTTAACACTACAGTTTTTTTTTTAACGAGAATGTAGTCCAATTTGTTATGAAGTATACGATAATAATGCAATTACTAGAATAATGACTGCTATAATACACTTTATTCGCAAATAAAATTACAAAAAGAAACGAACATCTTGAATCCTCGTTGAAATGCACGAATATAAAGCAAACTTGCAAATATTGCGTTTGATTTTGAATTCCACAAAACTAATTTGATCTTGAATTAATTGGCGTCAGATGTATGATGTGTATGAATTACAAATATGGAATTTATGGAAATCCCGCCAATATATGGATTTGTGCACTGTAAACAGCTAGCATGCATCAAACCCCGAATGTAAATATTTTGATGCTGTAATTGTATAGCAATTTCTGATTGAATGGCAAGATCAATTCTTTACGCGTAATTAAAACAAAAAAAAACGTTTAAAATCCGTTGCTTTTTCCTGTTAAACTGCATTAAACTGCAGCTGGGTTTGAATAATTTCAATGATGAATTTTATTATTATTCATACGCTTTGATTACGCTAATATCGTCTCCGCATCCCTTGATACAAACACTCTAGCGATATTGTAAATGTTTATGTTAACAATGTAATCATTTATAATAGTTAGTGTATGAATGTTATATTATTAATATGAATGTTATTAGTGTACATGAGCGAATCATGCGTCGGCCAATTTTGTTATCTCAATCTGGATTGCATTGGCAATTCCCATTAAAACGTCAAATAACTCTGACCAGTTGGTCGAAATACAATAGTAGGTTTAATAATTACGAAAACGTATAATATGTGCATTATTCGTAATTAATCAAGTGGAAAACAACGCACTCACTCTGCACGCTCCATGCAAAAATGTATATCAAGAGCTGTCAGTTTGGAGTACGCCAGAATGATTTGTTGCAAACCTTGAGCGCGATCGCATTTTTTCTGCGTTGCTACCACATCTCAAATTAAAATTAAATTGTTTTGTTGCGTGAGCCTTTTCTTGTGCACACAATATACATATCTGTGTTTCTTCATTTGTCATTTGAAATTCTTCCGCGTTTCGCGCAATTATTGCAGATATTGCAGACGTTAGGCGCTTATTGTTCGTTTGCATTGATAAATGTGATTATGTTATTGAATACAGTGCTTGAGATGCAAAAGATAATTGAAAAAACGCGGTTTTGTTTTGAGTCCTTTTTTGTTTTTTCAGTCAAATGTAAAAATGAAAGGCGTTAATAACGAAGAAAAGCGTGTTTGAATCATGTCCGTTTACACTCTTTTTATCAACATTTATGACAGTACAAAGATTTATGTATCGTGCACACCGTATACATCGCTTTTGCTTTGCTGTATAGTTGTAACAAATCTATTACCTTGCGGGCGTTTCCAATTCATGATCCTTCGGTTGGTTGAGCTTGCTTGCTTACCACAATATTATCGTCATAAATACACAACGTTCGATGATTAAACCACAGTGTTCGACATAGCAAAGATGAAAAATGCATGAGACACATTGTATATCAATTATAAAATAATACTTTCATGTATGGTACTTCGTCGCTCGCTTTTGTTCTGTTTGATTTCCTTTTCCTTGTGCAGTCTCGTTTGTTGCACAGCACCTGTTTGTTTTTCACTTCAATCCTGGAGCATGTTCATGCAAGTTTAATCTAACTTTGATGAAAACTCAATAACATGAAGAATTCTTTTGTAAATATTGCAAAGTATTCATTTGTTTATGTTTACAAATAGAAACTTGTATAGTGGCAATTGTGCAATGATTAATGTTATTAGTCCGTTTTTGATTGATTGATCTTTGTGCGATTTTTCTCTTTTCATAACAAGCTGTAGCTTTTAAGATAGACCAGAAACAAAACTAGCCAAGATAAAGACGACGTTTTTGATTGATTGATTGATGAGTTGATTGAGTATATGGATTAATAACGCGTCTTCATCATTGATTGGAAAAAAGCAAATTTTATTAACCATTAAGTGGATTACTTTAATGTGTGTTTTTCGCGGAATCTTCATTGAAACCAGGAAGCAAAAAAAAAACACCAACAAAAGCAAGAGTAAAGAGCGGTTTGTTTAAACAAGTAGCAAAACGACAAAATGACTAACGTAAACGACATTCTAGGACGAGCTAAACGCGCAACGAGAAAAAAATACGGGAAAATGAGGGAAAACGCTCCAACTTTTGCTGTTGAACGGCGCGCTAGAGCAATTTGCATTTGAAATTAAAAATAATTTTACTCAGCCGAGCATTATTATATTTTGAGCGTTGGCGCATGTTTGCACAATGTTTTCCTATTGTATAAGAGCCACCTACTCGCGGCAAAAAGGGGTGCGAAAGTATTTTTAGAGCAAAACGGACGATATAAAATAAATTAGCTAATTGCTTTTTACTAATTATCTAAAACCATCAACGTCCATCTCGCTTGGAGTTATACTATGTCTGCATAATATCTTCATATAATATTTATCAGAAGAAAAATGTTTTCTCTGAACACTCGGAATTATTGTTTAATTTTCCAATTCTACGCGCGAAATATTCAAATTTTCCAACCAAAAGCATTACGAAAACAAAATGTAATTGTAGTAAATTCACACGCATAACGCAAACGAATTAAAAAGTGAAAATTTATTAGAAATTCATGAACAACAACAAAATTTCCGATTGTCCTTGTGCATGTTTGCTAAGCTCATTCCAATGGCATTCTAATCCTTTTCATGTGCAGCTTGAAACAAACGAAGGGCGTGGAAAATATTTAATTATTTATTTATTTCCAAGTGTTACAACTGTTCAATGTTCACATAAAAGCGTTTAAGCTTTCCGAAAAGCAGCAAAGCAATCACCTTAATTAAAAATAAAACTTGTCGATGTTCGCATTTAATAAATCCTCTCAACGTAGCCTGTGCGCTCCTTCGAAGGACCTCCTCGTTTTTCTTCCTTTGCCTTGCTTACTTCGGTTTTGTTGCCTTTTTTATAGATTTACAATGCGCTCGATATTTACACAACTTATACAAAGTGATTGCGAACGAAGACAACGCTTGTTTTATTAGCTGATTTGCTGCACACTGTTTAATGCAACAAAGTTGGAGACGTGCAAGTCGCGAGCTCAAGCGTATACACAGTGGCAAATCGTGCCGAAGTTGAAGGGATCTCTAAAGAGGCGGCAATAGCGAAATTTATAAGACGCACGGAATTTTAACTAGAATTTCGTACACACCAACAGAATCAGGACGAGACAAGCACCTCGGTAAATGCACTTGATGCGCGGCTGTATTTTCGAAATAGTCTGTCTTTCTTTGTTTCATCACTTTATAATCTTTCGACTTTCAGACGCTTCGCAGCGTACAATGCACACTACTTAGTTGTTATAGTACACTTTATAGAGACAACGCGCCTCAAGAAAGACAAAAATGTTAAAGCTTGCCAGATTAATGCTCAAGTGCAATGTCGCATCAGGCATCTTACAACCGTCAAGAAAAGAGCAAGGTGATAAGGATAATAAGGAAATGTTTATTTTTGGAATTTACAAATTCATTAATCAGAATTTAAAAGTGTGCGCAAGTTAAGTAAACTTTTGAAGCTCTTTATTAAAAAACAATTTATGAACTTATGTGTGTAGTTAAAGTCGTTTTTTATTTGTGTTGGTAGTTGTGAAGTAGTCGTAATTGGATGATTAAGTAGCAACTTAAAAGTTTTCCGCGCGCTCTAAATTAAAACGAGTCTAATTCAATAATAATGTCGTGATTCGATTGCGGGCAGGAAATCGTTCGTGCGCGTATCTTTATTACCATCTCAATTACTTTGCGTAAACGAAAACATAAATCTAGCAAACACTATACAAAACTAAACTGGAAATGTATTTCATTTCCCGAGGCATCGCTTCATCTATTGTTTCCTTGCTACGTTGCTGCTATCATTACCGACTTGTCAGATGAGCAAACTTTTGCTCTGCATTGATTTACATTTATGTTTTGGCCAAAAAAAAATTCAAAACAAAGTATACTGATTGCTTTTAGATTGAAGAAAACTAATATTTTTCCCAGCGAGATCGATGACTTGAGGCGCGCAATTTATTAAATATACAAAGAATGAAATGTATCAAGGTATGAGATCGAACGTGCACGTTTGTGTGCACGCGGCCGGACAGGTTTCCGTAGATTTATTGCTTTTAATTAGATGGTAAAAAGCGGTCGGAATGAATGAACGTCGTCGTCGAGCACACAACATAAGATTTGTAGCTTGCTTTTCGCGATGCCGGCCGTGTTACAATTAATTAACGCTTCGGATACAACCCATTCCCACCAACATACTCAATGTAAAGAACGACGAGTTTACTAATTATTATTAACATTAATATCAGCCATAATGAAATGTAATTTACATATCAGATCCGTCTTTAATGGAGCGAATGATGTTTGGTATTTTTAGAAGGCACTAAAATAATTTTATTGCAGCTTGAATGCAGCCATTGATTGGCCGACCTTCCAACCATCAAGTAGAATGTTGGCGCCGCGGTTCGAAATCTTTATTTCTGCTTTTATTAATAAAAAGCGCACTTTGAAGTCGGCTTATTTATGCTCACTCAATTGATATTTATAGAACTCTCAACTATGTAACATTTCATATTTCTTTAGAAATTTTATTGAATTCGCTTTGAACTAGCTATAAACATGATTTTAGCAAATTGCCTCAACATGCCTCATAATGAACACAGGCACTATTATACCAAAACATGAGGTACAAATAAACAACAATTTGATACATCAATTGTTTCTTTGTTATAAGAGATAACATTGAAATTCAATTTCGCATTGCTTCTTAAGAAAACAAACAAATATACTAGCAATTTATATGAGAAATGGTGTAACTTGAGTACGAAACCTAATTCAATAAAAAGCTTCCTTCCTCATTGTTGAAACTTTTGAATACAGAACTGTATTCGAAATGGTTGTTACCTGATGAGTACGCCGTAAATTGGACGATACCCAGGCGAGTATCGGAATTCGGGGAACATATCACACACGATGTGTCCACTTGGGACAACGGACCGGTGCATTTCAATGTGACCATTGAAAAAGTCGACCATTTCTTAGTCTTGCAGCCATCTCATAAGGGCTTCATGGCGCCAAACTTGATTGTTGAAAGACGACGTCGTGATTTGCACACGCGACAACGTCCAAAGAGGTCTTTACATGAGTGTCATTACCATGGACATGTTCACGGCCGACCAAAATCACGCGTTGCATTGTCGGCCTGCAACGGTTTGGTATGGTATTAAGCAATGATTAAGCCCATTTTATTCGTTTCTTTTCTCTCGAAAAAATCTTTTCTATAAACTTATTTTTTGGGTGCTCCTTTTAAGACCGGTTTTATACACACCGAAAATGGAAGATACTATATTGAGCCAAGCACCGAAGGCCTGACATCTCATCGTTTGAGAAATGTAAATCCAGGACATAAACATTTAATATACAAAAGGACCATCGCCACCACGGGCGATACAAGCGCGGATCGCAGTGCAGCAAAAGCAGGCGCAGGGACGAAACGGAAGCGGAAAAAGAAGCGCAAGAGAAGCTCCAAGAATTGCGGCACGCGCGAACCGAAACGGATGACCGAGTAAACATTTTTTGCTTTTCTTTTTCTTATCTCCTTACGTACTTGATGCGCGTCTCAATAAACAAACATTCTAAATGCTCGCTTTTCATATTTAAATTTCATGTCTTGTGTATCTTTTCCTCTGATGCTTGTTTACTAAAAGGTTGGAGTGGTACCAACGCGGAGGTAAGGTAAGCGTGCAAGAGAAGCGTCACAAGTATAGGGAACACATTCGATTTCCTTCCATCACTGACGACCTCAAGAAGCACAAATATAAAAACGTTCATCACAAGCGACATCACAAACGATTCAAAGCATTCCGGCCGAAAAGGTCGATCAGCAAACCGCAGTATGTGGAAGCACTGCTTGTGGCCGATTCGTCTATGGTGGAGTTCCACGAGGATGGGGACGTCGAAACCTATCTTTTGACCATTATGAACATGGTCTCGTCCTTGTACCTTGATCCTAGCATCGGCAACCTAATAAATGTAGTCGTGGTCAAGATCATTCTCATTGACGATCCTGCCGCTGAGCCAGATTTGAACATTACTGTGAACGCAGATTTAACTCTGAAGAATTTCTGCAAGTGGCAAAAGAATTTGAACCCGCATGGTGATGCCAATCCGCATCATCATGACGTTGCTATACTGATAACACGCAAAGATATTTGTGTTAGACAGAATACTCCTTGCAACACTTTAGGGGTTGCTAACGTTGGAGGCATGTGCAAAAGTGGACGAAGCTGCAGTGTTAATGAGGATAATGGCATTTCTTTAGCTCATACTATCGCACATGAAATGGGACACAAGTAATAAAATTCAAAAAAATGTAAAAACAAATTTAAACAAAAATTTTTAGTTTTGGAATGTATCACGACACTGATAAGATCGGTTGTAAAGGACGTGAAGGCTCAATGTTGCACGTGATGACTCCATCCTTTGAAGCTGATACTGTTGAAGTTTCCTGGTCGAGCTGTAGCAGAAAATATGTAACAACATTTCTGGAGTAGGTTTTTAGTTCCCAAAAAAAGCGACACATTTCTCTTATATCGTCCATGTTTTTTGCCCCAATTTAGCAAAGGCTTTGGTGAATGCCTTCAAGACTCTCCAGCTGAAGAGGTCGAAGAGTACGAATATCCCCAACTACCCGCCGGTGCCCTATACAACGCGGAATATCAATGTCGTTTGCAGTTCGGCAACGAGGCAACGGTGTGCGTCCAGCTGGACGAAATATGCTCCCGCCTTTGGTGCCAAGTGAATGGTACCTGCACCACTCAATTGCGGCCCGCAGCGCCGGGCACTCATTGCGGCAAACATATGGTAAGTCCAAGAAATTGCCGCGACAGCAAAGTTAATTACTGTGACTTGGTTGTTATAGTGGTGTCAGGAACAGAGATGCGTGCCGATGATGGACCCGCCGATAGCGATCGACGGCGGCTGGGGTGAGTGGACTCCGTGGAGCGATTGCTCGCGGACGTGCGATGCGGGGGTGTCGATCATGGAACGCGAGTGCGACCATCCGAAACCTTCAGGCGGCGGCCGTTTTTGTATCGGCGAACGTCGTCGTTACCGAGTTTGCAGCACCGATTCATGTCATTCAAGCAAACCAACATTTAGAGCCCAGCAATGTAGTTCGTTCAATAACGATTCTTACGAAGGACAACTTAATGTTTGGGTGCCTTATTTCGATAAAAGTAAATATTTGTCTTTCTGTGTGAAATCAGTTTGGATACTCATTGGTTGTTGCTTAGGTGAACCGTGCAAACTTTACTGTTCGGATGCAAGCGATACCGTGATTGTTCCCTGGAAGGAGCAAGCCATAGATGGAACACCGTGCAATGTCGGTACGCGCGACTTGTGCATAGCGGGAATCTGCAGGGTTTGCGATTTATTTACTATTTACTTATTTGAAACTCGGCTAATTAATGGTGTATTGTATTACCCTCACTAAGCAAGCATTACTGCGATCAATACGTCAGTACCCTGTGCTGTATGATGTTTGTTGTTATCATTAATGCATTTACCTAATACGTTGGCCGGATCAAGTTAATCTTCGATTAAGCCCCTGTTTTGTTGATAGAAAGTTGGATGCGATTGGGTGGTGGACTCGACTGCAGTTGAGGATGCCTGTGGCGTGTGTCAAGGTGACGGAAGCACATGTGACACCATCAAGGGCGTCTACACTAAGCAGAGTGGAGGCGCCGGGTACAAAGAGATGTTCGTTGTACCAGGTACGTAACTCGAAGTAAAAACACTTAAAAATGCGAAAGTTTGACGTTTGAAGAATTTATATGATGGTATTTATAATGAGCTCGTTTTATTGTGGCGCCGCCTCAACAATTTCACATCTCGCATAGCAATAGCGCAGGAAGTCTGCCTAGTTTTGAGATGGAGATGAAACACTCCTGGCTCTTAGTTGTTGCTTGGCGTGCATATAAAAGCAAAACTAGTACTTTGTGCTGGCATAATTTATCCATTCGCGCTCCGTTTGTGTCGTCCACTGCCGCCGCCGAGTTCATCATTCACATGATGCTTCTCGGTTGCGTCTTTTCATCTCGTGACTCATTTAAAAACGCGAAAGCGCGAAGAATACACTAAATCATAGTTTATTCACTCGGTGACTGCTTTGAGTCTTTTTGTTTACGCGCACTTCTTTACAGTGTTGACAGTGAATATTTCATGCAACCAACAAGCAGCGAGAAAGTAACTTTATGAAATCATTAAAAAAGTTAAAGAAGTTGAATTGATGCAAACATATTCAGCATGCACATAACTTCGATTCATACATATGTATATGCATGCAGATGCAGAAACTTAATTCCAGTTGTTTTAAGAGAATTCTCTAGGTACGAGGTGGAGAGTTGACTAGACAAGATTTTACGATTTTGAGACTATGTGATTTATACGAGTTGGGCGTATTTTAAGTGGGTTTGCTAGACACTGGCTGCTAGACATGGTTTCCATTTCGAGTCTAGTTATTTGCATGCGCTCATTGCGAATCGCATGCATGCACTTAATTCACTCGCATCCGTTTCACATTTTAATTTTAATCCGAATTAGTATATAGTGCGCTCCATAATGCGTGTGTTAATTACGTGTAATCTTTGTACATGTATGAAGCGTATGTTAATGTAGTTATACGGTTTGGGTACTTCTTCATCTAGTCATCATCATCATCACTCTTTTCAGAGCCTAGTAATATGCAAATGCCGATGACGAATTGTCCTCGGTGTAGGAATATTGCAGCAATTTGCAAATGTGAAATTTGAAATTTATCCGAAATACTTTACAGCCGGATCTCGCAACATTCGCATCGAAGAAATTGATTATGCAGCAAACTACATTAGCATCGCAAGCGCCGTATCGCAACGCACCTACCTCAATGGAAAAGGGTAAGAGTGTATTTCATGTAGCAAGCAGGTAACGCACCTGCCTTCAGCTGGGGGCGGCGGCGGCGTTCACGTTTTCTAGTTACTTAATAACGAACGATCGAAATGCATTCCGCAGACACATTACGCTACCAGGCGAGTACACGGTGGCAGGTGTGCAAGCGCTCTACGAGCGAGATAATGAATTGGAAAAGATACGAATTCCAGGACCCATTCAGGAATCTATCTTATTCTATGTAAGTACGACGAAGCGCTTAGAAAAAAAAATTGCTGTTCCCCTATATAAATTCGCAAACTTTTTTCGTTCGCAAAGCTATTCTAATCGTTCACAGTCGATTTGATACAGTTCACCATCATCAGCACTTCTTCTTTTCTTTCCGATGAATCGTTAATTAAAATCCGCCTTCAGTTTTTGCAATCATCTTCATCGCATCGCTAACAAGTAAAAAAATATCGACGACTTTGATGATGACGATCGTGCATAAAAAAGTTATCACCATGCGCCTGCAGCGCGCGCGCAAATTTTCCCCAGTTTAATCTCGTTCACGCTGCTTTTCCCTCAACCAGATATTCTTCCACGGCAATACCTACAATCCGGGCGTCAAGTATCAATTCACGATGTCGAAAAGGGAGCCACCGAAGCAGGTCAAATACGAATGGATATTGGATGATTGGACGCAATGCTCGGCGACCTGCGGCGGCGGCGTTCAAAGCAGAAAAGCGCTGTGTCAGGAATCGTTAATTGCGTTCAATTCGTCATTAGCCGACGGCACGTCCACAATTGTCGACGAAAAGCTGTGCGACGAGAGCGAGGAACCGATCCACATGATGCGTGCGTGCAACGAGGAAAATTGCCCTTATCACTGGTGGATTGGGCCGTGGCAGTCCTGCCCGATCACCTGCGTCCTGCAGGTAATAGCAAGGACCTCTTATGAGGAACGTCCTAATAACAGGATGTGTTTGCAGCACGGCGAGCGGCCTGTACGGCGGCGAAGCGTGATGTGCGTGGACGGGCTGGAGATGGCGCTGCCTGACCATTTCTGCGCCGCCTCCACGAGGCCCAAGGAGCGGGAGCTATGCAAAGGTGTACCGAAATGTGTCGAGGACGAGGACGAGGACAATGAAAGCTAATGAATTGCATTGTTTGTCAAGCGCAGCGCAGCACTAATCGTACTAATTCTATCTGATAAAAATGATAAAATATTTGAATTAACAACTAATTAACAAAATCGATTTCAGTTTTCATTTATTTCCAATGATGTAACGATGTCTAATTATTTCTTGTGTTATGTAAATGTTAGTACAAAGACTGATTAATGTGTAAATAATAATTAAAGTAGTCAGCAACGATGGTTTTTTTACTTGTTGATTTGACTTGTTTTTCCGTTATCCTTCCATCAAGGATTCTAAATAATTTAATAGGGGAAGCTCACAATGGCGATAAATGTCTTCATCGCAATTGTTCAAATATTCATGTTCTTCATCGAACCTGAAAAGTTCGCTGTCAAAATTAATATCAAAAAGTCCAAACTTAATTACTTAAAAGTCGCCAATAACACATCTTTCAACAAAGAAGTGCCTTTCTCAGGCAGGTAAGAGCGCACATCACAAATCGCACGTTTTATACAGGCTGTGCCATTAAATCCAAATCCTTCAATGGCGCTGGATAACTGATCCATTATTTCGCGCCGTTGACGCTTGTGAGCGCCTTTCTTGTGTTGCACCCAACGAGTATCACTCGGTAAACCAAAGGGAACATCACATTCAGCAGCTAGACGCAGACCTGTGGGTGCTTTGATCATCAATGATTTAATCAGTGATATTGTCATCTGAAAGCATCAAACATTCGGTATACACTGTTTGCCAGAAGTTTATTAATTGCGCGTTTTAAGTGGACAATAAACTGATAGATATTGTGTGTGGATGTGGGCAGGCATCGTCGACATTCATCGCCGGTTTCGTAATTAGTTGATGCCTGCCGCCTTTCCGCAAGTTTAAATGAATTTTCCGGCCTGCCATCCGGTGCTATCAGCATCAGCGCATCGTCATCAACATCGATTTTCAAGTGGAAGTGACATTCCTATACTTTAACCAACTAGCAACGTATACAACTAAACGAGTTGTTACTTTAACTTTCAACAACTTTTTACCACTAGAAAACAAAAAATAAAAATAAAATAATTGAAAACTTACGATGAAACTGCTTCCTGATGGAAATGTCAAATATCGTTTCTTCCTGTTTAGTAATTTATTTTCGGTTTTTGTTACTCCAGAGCAATTATACTCAGATAAAATTATTGTCAAAATGATAATTCCAAGAAATTGTCTTCCATACATTGTTACTTAACACCTTTTACTGTTCAAAATAAAGTTGAAGATTGAAGAAAAAGTTGCGTCAACTTCAACTCGCGACTTAACTCCTTTCTGCACTGAAAGTCAACGTAAAGTAAGAGATAATCGATTGCCCGTTATCCCAGCCTCACGTTCCCTTCTTTTCACATATACAACAAAACAAACTTAAGTTGTTTACATCATTGTGTGAATAATGCGCTGCCAGGATAGTTACAGCCTAGTCGTTGCAATAATCGTGTTATCAATGTTCCTATCAAGTAATCAAGCCGAAGAGGTGAATGAACATCGACGGATAAAAAGAAAAGTCGTCTTTACTAAAAATAGCAAAATATTTGTAAGTCCTGCGAGGTCCGCAAGTGACTTTATTCTAAGGATTCTCATTGCAGTTTCGCGTAAATGGAAAGTTAAACGTGGTGCCTTGGGTGCAAGTATTCGCTTACGGTTATGCAGTGCGCGTGAATTGGGATCTGCCCGAAACGCTCTACCGACGTCATAAGTTTTTCAAACGTGATCTGCACACCGAATTGGAGAAGATACAATTCGATCGAAGGTATACAGCGCAACATTTGAGCAAATTAGAAGTCATAAAAAGAAAACAAGGGGAATTGAACAAGTTTTATTTGATTTCAGTGAAAATTACCAAACGTATGCTTGTTTATTCAGCTACATGTGTACGCAATTAAGTCGGATATCCTTGAATGGAGATGGCAAGGACGAGAACGGGAAATGCGGAATTTTATGTTCGATAGGGCGCATTGTGAGTCAATCAAGTGGAATCGAAGCCGATTTTTTCAAGTCGATTCTCAATAAATGCAGTTATTACATTCAAACATGTAGTAATCCAAATAAAACCGTTTAAAAATGTACTAAACGATTCTTTTATTAGTGTTTGCTTTACCTCTTATTTCCTTGTTTGCATTGTGTCATAATTTGTAACAACGGTAACAACACGTTACGCACATGACTGATCTAATTAAAGAACAAATATCATTGAACTCTCAGTTTTCCTCTCAACAAAATTTAAAGTGTGAAATATCAACTCCTTCACGTATCGCATTTTATTCCGGATGTTTCTGAACTGAACAGAAGTTTGGCAAGAATAATGTATTCAAGTCTGTTCTTTCTTGGAGTTCTTGTTGTGTTTATATTTGAATTGATGCAATCGCATTTGTCTGAAGGCCTTTTGGATACAAGTCGAGCTTTACTCGAACGTCACAAAAGAACAATCCTGGTTTATCAGCCAGGACTGAATTGGGTTCAAGTACGTACAAATTTCTTTTATTGGCCACACAAACTTTTATATTTTACTTTTCTTAGAGTGAAAAATAAAGCAGTTTGTAGAAAATCTCAGTTTTCGTTTTTTTCCTTTATGTACTGAAGATGGTAATGGGTATCGGTCTCCCGATCGAGATCCAGGATAACAGTATCACAATGGGCGCTGTCGTGAAGAGCTACTATGAAATACCGAACAATGTCTCGCAGTATACGAACCCGAGTATTACTATCGAACGAAGCGGAGCAAGACGCCGGCGATATGCGACTGTATCGCGTTGGGAGATTTAT